>QLOV01000793.1:0-66575 GCA_003313735.1 Pleurotus platypus | reverse complement strand
AGTTATTCTGATTTTATTTTAGTTGACATTCAGAGTTTACTATTCGATATTGCTGTCGGAAATACAGGGTTTAAAACTTGAATGCTATCCGCGTGTCATCACGATATCACCATCGATGATTTCGGGCAATGCCCGCAGTGCAGGAGGCTTTTGTAGCTAAGAAAAATGTCAGATGAAGGAAAAGTCCGAGACGAAAAGGCACCAGGAACGAATAATGGTGCTAGTATAGTCCAAGTATTAGAGTCCGAGAACAAAAGATATACGAAAGATTGATCCGAGCTGTCTGATCCGTTATCACGTGTGTCCGGTACGGGTTCGTGACGTCCGAGTCATGTGCGAGCGTGTCCGAAGAGTCGGAGAGGGGTCGATAGGGGATAGGGGAGGTCGGACTGCACGGAACGAAAGGGTTCAACCCTTACAATACACAAGTGTATAGAGCTTTACCCCCCAAAATTGATGCCTACGAACGGAAGCTCCGTTCTTTTCAGGGAGACTCTATCCGGAAATGCTACGGGTTGTACCAACTTGAAGATGACGACGAAGTCCTCTCGTTCCTTGTTCTCGAATTTTCCGGACCCCCGTTGACTTCAGTGTTGAATACCCAGAAGATCTCAAGTATGTTGATCATGAAACAGTAATTCCCGGAAAATTGACATCTTTGTAGGGCGGACATTATCAACAAACTTACCGCTATTCATCATTCAGGGTTTTGCCACGGGGACATCGAGGCTTATGCAGACGCCGAAATTTTTATGCTACCATCACAGACGAAGAGAGGAAATTTGCCTTCTCCATGCCTTCGACGTGATTGACCAAAAGTATGCCTGTTTCGACACCTACACCACAGTTGTGGATTTCGCTCAGGACTCCCAAATCTGACGTTGTGATCCCTCGAGACAAAATAGCGTAAAAGGGAGATGGCAGAGTGAGCATTAGGACTAGATACGCCATTAACCATAAGTGCGTTCGTAAACAAGGACTCCGTGCGCCTAGAAAACATCAATACACAACCTTGCTTGCAAGTGCCGTGTTCAGCTCCGAAACAAGGCGCAACTTCCTCATGTCTTCTAGATGCACCAACGCGGCAGTGGCCTCATACGGAGGAGGTGGGAAGAACTCGTCTGTGGCCTTTGCGATCGCGTGGGAAGCCGCCTTCAGCGCCTTGCTGGCACTCAATGAGGTACCGGTGGATCCCTGTATCGTGATACCACAGTAAGAAGATCATATACCTAGACAGTGTCAAGTAACTACGCACCGGTGTCTCGGGAGGGTCAGCCTTCAACTTGTCTTCTGCATCATCAAGGGCATCTTGGTAGCTGGGGTCATCCGTTGTCCAACTCCCGCGTTGTTTGTCCAAGACGACGAGGAGGTCCAAAGAAGAATTGGTAGTGATGGCGCTCCAGTCTTGTTTCACATAGTCTACTAGCTTCCCTGCGATCTGTAAGAAATATTGGTTGAACCCCTGGATGAGCCGTGTTTCGCATTAACACATACCTTGTCCGCAGCACGTTGATCATCTGGATCGATGGTGCCGTCGTCGCCGACGAGAATAAGGTAGCTTAGCATCATCCCGTCCTAGACGTTAGAAGGGAATTAGCATTAGTATCGGATGAATCATGGCATCGCAAATCCATACCTGAGTTTTGATAGCATCACACATACTCCCGTACATCTTGGCGATGATGCGGGACACATACAATTCCCTAATAGCCTTGTCGAGTTCATCTTTCTGCTTCTTCTGCTCGTAGAACTAAATGACCATTTCCGCGTCAGAAAAGCCAGATAAGTCAGATGCTGATTCACTAACATCGAACGCAAGGATGAAGCCATCTGCAAAAATGCCGACAATGGCGAGCACTTTGAGGAATCTGCTAGCCGTTCCGGCGTACTTGGCGACCTGGCTGGTTTCCGCTAGGGTTTCTGGTCGATTTAGAACAATATCAACATCAAACAAAACAGCAAGCGAGACTGGCGTAAGTTGCATACCTTCTCCCCATCTGATCAGGGTGGAAACTAGTCTGAAGGCGCGTGCCCCCGCTTCGGTTCCCTCAGTCACGAGGGTGATGAAGGCCCGAGCATATGCCCGTATGACGGTGACAAGATTGCATGCGCGCAAGAAGTTAGCGATGTCGATAGCTAGTATTTGGAGGTTAGTAGGTGTTCAGCGGAACCCAGCGAACCCAAACGCACTCTTAGCGACGACACCGGACGTGAATAAGATTCCACTCATGGCCACTAAGCTCAACTGTCAGTTATTTACTCACTCGAGCTGTTACGAATACGAACTAAGTGCAACATCCGTTTGTCCCGTCAATTTAGCACTGTTAGCCAGCATCTGGAACACCGTTAGCGATCGATCGACAATTACATTCATCTGAGCAATACTCGACACTTACGTCGGTGTACATCTGCTTTTGCTCTGGAGTCAAGGCAGCGTTGAGCTTTGCCTGGAGCTCATCAAACGTCGACATGTTGTGGTTCTTGAGTATCTGGTTGAGATATGGTACCATCCGCTGGTCCTCCTTATCCATGGCATCTCTGGCTTCCTTGACATTGTTCTGCAGGAGAGAGATATCGTTCTGGAGCTGGAGAGCACGATCGCGACGAGGTACGTTATCTGGGTAGAAGACTAAAGCGATGGTCAGCGTTAGTCATTAACTCTATGCGAGTACCAATTACCCATTGTAAATGTTGCTTGAATAGAGCCAAGTGGTTTGAGAAGCTGGTTGGAAGATGCAAAAATGTAGATTATCGTCCTTCACTTTATATTCTTCAGGATACCTCTTGCTTCGCGCCATTTTGCCCATTCTTGCAGAAGTTCCGACGCTCATGGGGGTCCAAACGCCTAAGCCAAAGCTTCACGACATGTTGCGGTCACCACAAACCGTTGTAAACCGGCAATATCTGGTGACTTAACGACATCCCGCAGAATTCTACTAAATTCAGTGGAAGGCGGGCCATAATGCTCGGCGGGACGGCCAGGGGAATCCGCCTTCGACGGGCTCTGGCAAAGTTCTGGTCCCCACTGTATTCTGCGTTGTCGGAGCTCTGTATCGGCCGGTCCCTGACATCGCCAGGGATGTATCCTTTGCGTCTGAGAGGTCTGTTTGAATCGTATGAACAAGTTTGAGTCTCAACATCTACAGTGCGGAGAATGCTACGTACCATATAGTAGTGATGTGCCAGAGAATAGACTTGGAAGACATGTCCTTCGTACACGTGATCGTACTCTCCTTTAACGACCACAGGGGTAAAGTTACGTTTCCAGATTAAAAGCACCAAGATCGTTCTAAGACAATGTATATCGTGAATTGGTGAGGTGAAGAGCGGAGATACCCCCAAAACTCCCCGAAGTGTATATTATGGATGTACAAAAGGATCTTTACCACGGCAGCTGGAGAGGCGTTGGAAGATCACTTCCCAGAACCCTCTGTGCTTCCCCGATATCCCTGTATCCAAGCAGATAATATTCAGCGATAGAACCCAATAAAAGGCAGCCATATAAGTGACCTTGGTCCTCTAGGAGCCCAAAATGTCCCTGTTTGCTCAATGTTTAACGATGATATGAATTCGATAGTAGATTTTGCGGCTTCCGAAGGCAGGACCGCTGAAATGGTAAGCCATAAGCATGCGTACGGTCGAATTGCGCCGATACTGCAGTCAACACAAATATCGCTACTCACCGCCCCCCGCATCCCAGAATTTATCGTACCCTACACTTTTCGTCATGTCGGTCCTCATAAATCCAGGCTGTTGAGTATTGGCATGAGCTACGGGCTCTAGCCTCGGATATCAACAACAGACAATAAGGAACATACGTGAATCATCGCAACTGTTACTCCTTTGCTATATAGATCAATCGCCAGTAATTTTCCAACCATGTTGGCAGCAGCTTTGCTTCCGTGGTGGCCGTGATTCCCACCACCCTCTTCTTGTGTACGAAGGGCGATGGACCCACCCTCGGTGGTGATGAGGATAAATTTGGCGGAAGGGGCAAGTAAATCTGCCTTGACGCTGAGGGCGTGTCCCGATCAGGCTTATTGACACGCGATTAAGCCAACGTACAGATGATGCGCGATGAATACAGGCGCGATGGCCACCACTTTATACATCTCGACTTCGGCTTCGTAATTTGGCTCGCTCAGAGTCTTGAAGAATGTTTCTATGAACGCAAACGACGTGGAAAGTTCAACGCACTCACTTCAGCTTTGAACACCCCTGCGTTGACTATCACCCAGTCCAGCTTCCGCTGCCCAATGTCATTCACGATCTTTGCCCCCGCGCCTTCGGATCCAATATCGATATCAGAGATCACAGAAATGCCAGAGGGCAGATCGTGGGTCTGAGATCGGACAGTAGCGAACACCTCATGCCCTTGCGCATGCAGCAGCTTCGCAAGCTCAAGCCCCAATCCCCTCGATGCACCAATGACAAGTGAAGTCGGCATTTAGTACACTTGATGCTGGCAATGGAACCAAGGGTGGATGGCGGGCTTAATGGAACAATCAAGATAGTAGGATAGGGAACGCTATGGATTGCGTATGTTACATCATCGATTCATAATTTCATTTCATCAGTTCAGTCACTTGTAGGCTCACGTGCTGATATGGGAATTAAACCACTACTCGGGAGTGTGTATGGTGAGCAACAAGTTGAAGAAATCGAAGAGAACTTACCCCAGTGAGGAACTTCGCAGAGTCTTTGGGATATCGCTTCTGTGTCGCGTAGTCCACATATGTCACCCCGAATCGCACCGTATATCCTTCAGCCCATTCGAAGTTGTCTAGTAAACCTACGAAAAGTAAGTCTCATGGTGAACTCTTGCGAAACGAGGGGTCAACAGAACGTACTCCAACCAAAGTACCCCTTCACGTCAACGGCATCGGTGCACACAGCATCTAACAGCGCTTGAGAGTAAGCACGGTAGTATTCAACCCTGTCGCCGTCATGGATAGCCTCTTCCACCGAGAGACCCGACTCGTTCTTGACAGCGAATCCGTTTTCGGTGACACTGAGGCAGTCATTTAGAATTTACTAATTAGATGCCTTGCTGCGGCGAGCTAGCCAGAACTGACTATATCGGCTTATTGTACGTCTAGCAGACACAGAGGTCAGTGAAGTGAACATTGAACACTGGCATTTATGCGGCATGCACCTTGTAGAGGTAATTCAAAAGCTGGACGTGATGATCAATACCCGGACGCAGGGCAAGGGATGGTATGGTACCCACACTTCTGAAACCAGGAGCGTCTGGTAATATACGCAGCTGCGCTGAGCACGGATGGAATTCCGTTCGGGAATATCAACAACTTACAAGTTTGGAGCCAAGGGACATGCGCTGCATTAGGACGTTAGTCAGATGCGCGTGAATGAGATTCCCTCTAGACCCTACCTTGCGTGCCGAGTTGAGTACCATCGGCACGGGTGAATGTGGTCTTGACTTTGCCATTGAACTCGTCGTTTCCTCCAGGCTCTTAGACACCGAAGACCGTCAGTTCTGACAGATGCTACATAATCGAAACAAACCAAATACTCACTGACGATTTGAGTGGTGTACGTATTCATGCCGAAGAAATCTGATGATCCCTTGACAACTGCCAGCTCTTCAGGCGTAAACTCTGGGAGGCGATCGCCAATGGACTTGCGCAAATATTCGGGGTAATGACCTTTGTATATGGGATCCTTCGCGGCGCATCAGCAGCGGCTTTCTTCTGTGGCATCCTGTCAACGTACCGCAAACCATCCTAAGAGGTAGACGTAGAGGGCAGCGATTACGACGCCCTGACTAGTGATACACACCTATTCTCGTAGCTAGTGAAGCCACCACGCCCTCCGCAGCTTTGATATGAGTCATGAGTAGACGTGTCGTGCTAACTGGCGTGCGCGCCATACCTTCGGGAGATGCATCAAATGGGAGGTACCAGATGCAGTCCAGCGTGATGCCAATGGCGCCATTCTGCTTGGATTTTCGATAGGTATTCGCAGCGTAGGCGTGTGCGAGGATGATGTGGTGGCCGACACTTGATAAAAAATCAAACACCTTCGTTGGATGAAAGACCATAAATTTGCGGTAGTGCTACGCACATCCACGGTTCGATAGACGAGTCTCCCTTTTCGGAACGAGACCGATCGCTCGATCGTCCCGGAGCAAAGACGCCATGGCCATACCCGAGCACTGAGATAATCCACGGCTCGTTGAGAGTGATCCTGATTTCCAATTTTGTCATTCATCACATCGTGAACAGTGAGTAAACCCGGCGATCTATTACCAGTGCTTCACAAGGTCCCCGAATGCATCAAAGCAAACCTACGTATACGTTACTGGTGAAGATCGTTTGCTACGGATGTGAGCGGCCATACCTGCGAATAATTGACGAAATCATCGACTATCTGGCGGTCTAGCCAACCGCCGTACCGATCATGCAGATTTTGAGGAAGATCCCAGTGATACAGAGTCTGGATCTGGCATTGAGAGGAGTGTCAGAGAATGGATAATGCACTTACCACAAATGGGGTGATACCCTCCTTAACGAGCGCTTCAATCAGGGTTCTATAATGCTTGATTCCCTCTTCGTTAACGGGATCATCACGACCTCCCAAGGGGATTATCCGCGACCAGGAGATAGAGAACCTGTATGCTTTGACGCCGTATGACTTGAGCAAGTCGACGTCTTCACGCCAGCGACGGTAAGAGTCCGTGGCATCATCGCCAGTAGTCGCATCGGCGACCTTGCCCGGTATATGAGAGAATGTATCCCAGATCGACGGGCCACGCCCTGCCTCCGCGACTGCGCCTTCAATCTGGTAAGCAGCTAGGGGTTATTCAGGATGGAGGATGCGTGCAAGAGATCAAATGTAACCACTTGCCAGTTGCGAGGCCCCAGACAAAATCGCTGGGCAGTTTGTCGACGTCGTAGGGCATGCTCGTTGCTTGAAGTTGTTGCTGAGAGAGTTGCTGCAACTGTCCCTCATCACATGCCCAATTACTAATGCGCTATCCACAGGTCCACAAAAGCATCCGTACACCTTGCGTACACCGACTCAGAATAGATACGGAAGTTTGCCAGAAGGAATGTGTCTTCAAATCAGATGCCAGATAATGACCATCTGCAGCTTCTTCAAGTTGACTGTTTTTGCTAGGCCTTTATCGACGAGGCCCTGTCTCGCGAAAATTCGAAGGAGAGGGCTCCCCTCAAGAGGGGTGCCCTTCTACCACTTGATGAGATATTCAAGCCTCGAGGCTATCATGCACGCAGCGAACGCCGGGGCACTAGACCTGGATGAAATATAGATTCGTGACGGTGGAGCAATAGTTTGACTAGTTGGGAGAATTGCTAAAGGGTGCCGAAGACAGTGGATAATGTATTTGCGCCACCCACACTTGCGAAAATCATTTGCAGTATTTCAGGCGGTAATATCGGCAACGTTGCCAGTGGTGGTGGTGGTGGCGGTGGTGGTGGCTGAGACTACACATGTGCATAAGCGCTTGAGCGCTTGAGCAGTTGATCGGGATCTTGGATCTCATTCTCTCCGCTCATACCACCCAATCATTTCGAAGCACACCTGCGCGGTATCACGAAATGAATGTAGATCGAGTTCCTCAGGAAAACAGTAAGAAGTATATGACAGAGAAACGCCCCACACCGATAATACACAAAAGAAAAGAATAATTAAGCATCACTTACGCCGACGAGGTGCCTGCGTCATTTGGCCAATCTCATCACGAGTCGCAAACAGACGCCTTCCTTGCTTGATGCTAGCCACCACTGGTCGGGGTCCCTCTAACGCGATACTCATCAAAGACCTCGTGCGTCCGGCCATGAACCTGGTCCTAGGAGGAGGCTTATCTTCTGGGGGGTTGGCGTAAGAATGGACTGGCTTCTTGTGAGGCGACGCGGGCGACTCTTCTTTGAGTGCAGCGTCCATTTGTTGAGCATATTCGTCCAGAGGAAATAGTCCAGCGGCTGCTAGTTCGTCTTCTTCGTCTTCTTCGTTGTCATTGTCGTCCTCTTCGTCTAATTCATCTACTTCTTCTGGTTTCTCATCTTCGTCGTCTTCAATTTCATCGCCTTCTGCTGGCTCGTCGTTAGCATCCTCGTCTCCATCGTTCTCTTCTCCATCGCCGTCACCCCCTTCCTGTCCACAGCCTTCGTCTTCGCCGTCGACTTCACCACCACCGTCTTCGTCTGCAAGTTGATCAACGTCTTCATCGGCATCCTCTTCGACACGCTCAACACTCCGCTGACTCTCTTTCTCTCGGGCCGCCTTCTCCTTTCTCTCCTTCGCCAGCCTCGCCAACTCTCTAGCTTTAGCCTCCTTTATCCTCATTTTATGTATCTGTCCATCAAGTATCCGTTTGTCTTTCGCAAACATCTTCTCCATCCTACGTGCACGTCGTTGGCTGGTCTCCGAGGATGGATACGGAGTATCCATATCTAACCGGGATTTCAGTGTAGAGAGCGGGGATGTTTGTGGAAACGTTGAGAAAGGGAACTCTGATGAATAGTCGCGGCTCATCGAGGGTTCCGACGGGTGATCGAAGGAGCTGTCGTAAAAGGATGAGGGCGTACTTGCAAAGGAGGACGTGTCAGGCGGCATACTCGATGGTCCTGCTGACGATGAGCGGAATGATGTCGAACGGCTGCTAGGAGAATGAACAGGGAGGTCGAGTAGGGGCAAAGGCGCGTCGACTTCACAGGCGTACGCGTGAAATCTCTCAAACAGTCCCGGCGTGTTAAACGGTTCGGATTCGAGCCACTGGTCGATTGTCTCCGATTCGAGGTCTTTCAACCCAGGCCGTAGGTACTTCTCGTATCCAGGAAGTCTGACGAGGCCTCGCGCGAAGAATACGTACGGTGTATTCGTCCGTCCTTTGCGGGAAGGGATCTTCTGGACATTGACCGTAATGTGGATCTGTGTGTGCTGCGAGTGAGACTAAGGGGAAATGAGCATGCGGAAGCGTATGAGGCGTAGAACTTACTCACATAAACAATCCCCCTGTCCAAGACGGAGCATCCTGAAGGCCAGACAGATGAAAGGTGAAGGTCTTCTTCTGCTCGCCAAGTATCGTACCCGTCCTCCACCTCGTTAGAAACGCTGTCCATGTCGTCTTCGTACGCATTGCTTAGTTTCGCGACCACCTGTCCTTTTCGAATCTCGCCAGGTTTCTGCTTCTCGATCTGCATAGTCAAGTCTTTCAGTACCTGAAACATATGCCCCGGATCTTCATCCTCAAAAGCAGCGTCACTACTCCTCTTTCGCTTCCTGTTCCGTGTAAAGATCGAAGATGTGCCACAGCGCAGCTCCTGCTCGTCGTCGTCGAATATCTTGATCTGTTCGCGGCCCATCGCTCCGAATAAGAAGTATATGAGGCGGTGGAGGTGGAGAAATGTGTAATTCAGCGGGACCTGAACAACGCGAAACACCCCTTCGCGATCTCGTCGTAGTGTATTTGCAGCATTCAGATACGCTCTCTCCTTCGGGTCGTTCTTGAACACGGACGACGAGTAGCATTGAACCAGCTGAAACCGTAGCGCCAAATGCTGCGCAAACGAGGAGACTTCCGGGAGCGCCTTCGAGAGGCGAGAAAGGCGAGACAAGCCAAAGGGATTCGTGGGGGAGTCGGACGGCGTGCTCTTCGCCACTGACCGCAGCGATGCCTGAGGGGATCGCGCTGAGCTGGAGTATGCTACCGAGTATTTGGAAGGAGAAGACCCTTCCTCGTCGTGTCTTGCGCGTTTTCGAGGGGGAGTCGTGAGGTCAATTGCTTCTGCGCGGTTCGCCATCGAAGATTGAAATAATAAATTGAAGAACTGGTTTTGGTTCCCATTAGCGTGACATGACTGGTCGCGTCCATCACATCACGTGCTCGTTATTGTACGCACATCATTTAACTTTCAAGGTTGGATTTCTGAACAACTTCGACAATGTTCCCTATTCCTTTCACGATCCTCGGCTTGATCCCCATAATCTCGTTACTAGTACTCAGGGCTTACACTATAGGACGGAATACCCCGCCCGGCCCACCGGGGGTCCCAATTCTCGGAAATGCACTCCAGATTCCCAAGGAAAAGCAGTGGCTGAAATTCGCAGAATGGTGCAAGCGATATGGCCGGTGACTTCGCCGTGAAGTATTGTGATCAAACATGCTGATTTAAACCCTGGTACTGTAGGCACAGATATTGTGCACATAGATGTCATGGGTACACCGACATTGATCCTGGGATCCTTGCAGGCAGCTATTGATCTACTGGAAATCCGAGGTGCGTGTACCTTTCGTACAATGACATCGGGTTCGTGTAACGCTTTCTTCAGGGAATATATACTCAGACAGACCACGCGCCGTCATGGCAGGCGAGCTGTGCGCATTTCAGCATTTTAGGTATCTCCGCACGTTTTAAAATACCCGCCACAGGGTTGGCTGGGCTCGGGGCCTAGGATACAGCCAAGGACCTCCGTCGCCTCGATTTCGCGCCTTCCGACGAATATTCCAAAGTTTCATCGGTCCTCGTGCTGTCCATGACCCGAGTTTGAGGCTCGCCATGCACGAATCTTGTCTTAAACTCACTCGGAGGATACTAGAGTGGCATGATGGCAATCCATATGAGCTGGCTGGCATTGTTCGAGAGTGCGATCGACTATTGATCGATCCTAGAATATCGCTGAGTAACGATCCTCTAGGTCCACCGCATCGCTAATATTACGAGTGTCGTACGGCTACCATGTCGATGGGCATGAAATCAAAGATCCCTTGAATCTGGTGCAGATAGCAGAAGACGCAATGCATGGTTTCTCTAGAGCATCCGAACCCGGCGCTTATTTGGTGGACAGCCTCCCTCTGCGTTAGAATTTAAACTTTGTTGACGTCCGTTAGGCTCTAATGACTTTTGTGTAGTGAAGTACCTTCCAACGTGGTTTCCATGGGTTAGCTTCCATCGTGATGCCCAAGAGATGAGGCAGGACTTAATTAAGCTCTACGATGTCCCTCTCGACTACGTGAAATCATGCATGGTAGTTACCTCACCGTACTTGCTCCGTTTCTCGTCTGACCTACAAGTATCTATGCTAGGCGAAAGGGTCATATACACCTTCCTTTGTATCAAGCTACCTTGAGGCGTCTGACGCTCATCTTCAAGACCTCGACGAAACCAACACGGATTTGTTAGATGATATCGACCTCCAAGAGGCCATCAGCGACAGAGAGGAATTCATCAAAGCCGCTGCTGCGTCCCTTTACTCTGGTTTGTGCTTTCCTTCCTTTCACGAGCCGATTCCCTTATATTTCATTGCATTTAGGCGGGGAAGAAACAGTAAGCAACACTTACCGCCGCTTTCATCAGTGCTCGATGAGCTCCATGACAAATGCCAGACGCCGTCCTCCATCATGACGTTCATACTTGCCATGACACTATTCCCTTCTGTTCAAACCCGGGCTCAAGCTGAGCTAGACGAGGTCGTCGGTGTGTGCCTCCAAATATCAATCATTTCCAATGTCTCATCGTATTGATAGGGTCTCAACCACCCACCTTCGACGACCTACCGAACCTCCCTTACATCCGAGCAATTGTGACAGAAATATGGAGATGGGGTGTGTCTGTGCCACTTGGTAATTGTTCTCAGCATGTCCGTGGCATTCGGTTCAAACTTTGTGCACGCAGGGCTCCCTCATGTACTCAAGCAAGATGATGTATATAGAGGATATCACCTCAAGAAGGGAACAGTTGTTTGGGCAAATATATGGTATGGACACACAGTGTTGATTATCTTGTTCTCATACTTTTCGTCAGGTCTTTCATGCACGACGAAACACTCTTCCCAGAGCCTTCCGTATTTCTCCCAGAGCGCTACTTATCATCCAACGAAGTGTCTCAACAAGCAAGCGAAGCAGTACGATCGGCGTTTGGCTTTGGCCGAAGGTACATCCATTCACCGTGTATTGTTTCCGGTAATTGACCTGCTGCAACCGCAACGCCAGGATTTGCCCAGGTTTACATCTCGCTGAAAGCTCGCTTTGCATCACCGTCGCGACAATTCTGTTCTTTGTGCGGATTTCCAAGGCGAGAGATGAATCGGGAAGTAACATCGAGCCTGAAGTGGAGTACGATGGTTTCATAAGGTAATCCCTTCCTGTTGCTCATCCCCCCGTGGGCTCAGCACCGCGATAATTGTAGTCACCCGAGGCCGTTCAAGTGTCGGATTGAACCGAGGCTTATGAGTAGCTGGGAGTTACTAGGCCAGGATTTATCGCGTCGAGAGGGTAATGGAGGCTCGTAGTGACCTAGTCCGTAGCCTGAGGAAGTAGAAATATCGCGTCATGTCACATGTGAACTGACTGCAAAGAACTGGGTTTGATTTCCCGCGTCCTCGTGGTCCAATACATGTAGAGCTGACTTGTTCACACATCCTTCAGACTGACCATGACAGCGAGGCTCACGCAGGCAGCATACCAGTGTCTCCCTGGGGGACCCTTGGAAGTCGACAAGGCCTTCTATGATGCTGTTGCCCGCACCGCCGATGACGGTTCACGGAAGCTGGTCGAGGGCTTCATTCTCCCGATCAGAAGCGGTAAAGCCTGGGAGGTTCGCAAGGGCGATGTTTGTCGGATAACGACTCCAGAAGGACCACAAGTTCGTTGTATACTACTTCTGTATCATTAATAAACTTACTTGATCATAATAACCTTACTCTTACTATGTATGCAGGTGGGTGATTTAAACATCTGGTCTCTATCGAACCCGAAGGAACGTATGTGGGCGTCACGCACTCGGCAGCTGCAGAGAGCGCATGTCTCGATCTATGATCGCCTGTGGTCCAATCTCCCGTACTTACGGCCGCTGGTGACTATCACGGGTGACTCGCTGAAAGATTACCGACGCGATGCTGATGGGGCGAGAGTACACGATCTGCTTGGGACTCGATGTGATCCGTATGTTAATTGGATGTTGACTGGACTAGGTAGGGTGTCATATTCCGCTTACCAGTCGCAAGGTTATACTGAATGTCCAAGGATAGATTTCGATTATCATTGTCATTCGAACTTGACGAGAGCGATTGCACCGTTCGGGCTGACGGAAGATATGGTCCACGACGTTCTCAATGTTTTCCAGGCCACAGGTCTCAACGAGCATGATCAGTATTTCATGAAGACGTGTCCTGCAAAGAAAGGCGATTACTTCGAGGTACGCGCGAGAAAGAGACGAAGCGGCACAGCGCCTCAACTCACTATGTACTAGTTCATGGCGGAGACTGACTTACTTTGTGCTTTATCCACTTGCCCTGGGGGTGACCTCTCAAAGCCCGTAAGTAATAACTAGCCACTTAGATTATCGTTGCTGATTCAGGCGTAGATGTGGGGAGAAGGAACTGAAGCACTTGAGGGAGACGATCCTACCTTGGAATGTTGCAGGCCATTAGGCGTGGAGGTGTGGAGGCTGCCGGACGGATGGCTGGGGAGCAGGAGTTGGAAAGAAAGCGCGCCGGCGGGTGTATTGTACAAAGGAAACCACGGAATGTAAAATCACAAAATTGAAGCCTACGTCAGATTGAATGTGTCACTGGTAATAGTCCCAGGTTCCAAACCGCTTATCCGTTGGAGATGAACCTGAGTCTTCTGGTTCGCTAGCGCTGGTCCTTGATAATACAGAGGACAAGTTGAAGGCTGACCCTCCCGAGACAGTGGTGGGTAGCTCCTCGATCACTTCCTCATCATCTAGACATCCTAAGTCACCCATATACAATTACAAGTCCAGCTAATGATACATAGTACACGAGAGCAGGAATGGCTCGGCTACAGTATTTCACCCATTTCATCCTCTGCATAAGAATCCACTTCCCCTTTCAATACGGCCAAGATCTTCTGCAAGTTTTCTGCTTCCTGACCATGGCAGCGACAAAAGAAGTTGAACGTATCTTCATCCATCTCGCTGTCGACTTCCTCGGCATAGACACGTTGAGATGACTGGATTGCTTTAGCACGACCTTCTTCCACAAAGTTGATGCATCCAAGATCGACGAGCTGACCACGAATCGGGGCGCTGGAGGTGGCTAAAAAGGCACTGAGTTTGGCGCCATTGGAGATGACCTGTACAGTGTAGCCTATGATGAACTCTGACTCTTCGCGGCAATTAACGAAGTTCCACATACCTGGATGTGGTCATGTTTGAGTAACTTCAACGCGTATTCCACGCCGCCGACCTCAACAACCATCTTCGCGCTGGGCTCGCCAAGGGAACTGAGTCGTTTCAGCGCTGCAGCAAAGCCAGTTCTCCAGGACGAGTCTTTTTCTATTTCGATCACGTCGTCATCAGCCAACATGCTCTTCAAATGCTCTGCAATAGCGGAGTATCCGATAGGCTGCTTGGCGATGTCATGAAGCGTCCTGGATACTGAGATGAAAGGCTCGAATGACAGCGGGTAATAGCAACTCGCCCGAAGCAGCGTCGGGATGACTTCTGCCGAAATGAGGCTAGGCAGATCGACCCGGACATATGCATCGATCAAGTTGCGCATCTCTGTACATGGCGCGTCATCGACGGGAAGCAGTTCCTTGATACGAGGCAGGAGCGACGAGACCTGTGATGGGTAGCCTTCATCGGCGCCCACCAAGAACGTTAAGGTTTCCATGGGGAGTTTCCAACTGGTAGGCGACTCCAAGTCGAGGAGCTTCGCAGCTTCTGTCAGTGCGCCGGCATCCACGACCGCCCTCCGTGCCGATGACGTCGTACTAGCCAACAATGCCAATCTCGTCCACAACTCATCCTCCGAAATCCGTGGTGTATATTTCTTCTTTTTCTTCTTCTTCTTATCGCTTTTCTCGCTGCTAGCCTGCTCTGTCGGTGCAACAAGGGCGCCGAAATAGGATTTGAGTAAGGTCGAAAGCGCTTCGACATACCCACCGGCTAACTGGCCCAGCAACGGTGCAATCGACTCTGCGGAATGGTCAAGATTGTCAAAGTATTTCAATACCAGCGCAAAGGCTTTGTCGGTGTCGTCGAAAATGCTGAGGCCAGAAGGAAGACCCGTACATATTTGACCTAGGGATGCGATGGCTCTGACTGCGTCCCATTCGTCTTCGCCGCACATTATCTCGGTAGCGGTGTGAAGGGCCGGTGTGTTGGTTGCAATCTGCTTTTGAAGCTCCTCCTTCTCCTGATGATCTAGTGTCCCCGCAACGAGTTCACCTAGAGCACTCAACGCGCCAGAATGCTCGACGTATTCCTCGGAGGTATCTGAATCACTTGCTAGAATCTTGAGAAGGTATGACGCCGCCCCAGATTGCCGAACGACATCGCACATTCGAGGGGAAACCGAGATCCATTCGAAAATTTGCGAGCACGGAGGGGGATTTGATGAGGAAAGGAAACCTGAGAGAGTTTCAACTGCGGGTGCAAGGGTGATGCCTTTCGTACAGAGAATTCTGTGAATAAGCAGGAGAATATCACGATTGTCGTTTACTTCTCTTGAACGTCTCAACAATGGTCCAATTAGTATGGAAGCATTGGAGCCAAGCACGGGCAGAATAATGTCGAGGAGACGAACAACATGCTTAGTTGTCCTAATATACAACGTTGAAGAGCATTCACAAAGACGGAATGAGAACTCACTCTTCTCGAATCTTTTCGGCCTTGGTGATGAGTTCACGATGTTTGTCCATTGCGGCCTCGTGGAGTTCTGCGCTCACGCCTTCAGCATCGGGGGGATTTGCCTCGGCGTTATACGGACGCAAGGCTACGATATTCACGAGATGCCGGGCCACCTCTTCTGTACCCAAGGTCTTCCAGTTCTCCTTCAATAACCACCGTTGTTTGTCGACATGCATCATCTCCCGTTCTTCAGGTGACAAACCTTGACGCTTTGCGAGTTCATCGTCGTCTGAATTATTGAAATCAAACTCGTTGCTGAGAAGGGACATAATCCATTGAACAACGTCCAGAGACACCCTTGACTCTTCTGAAATGAGATGCGTAAGCAACAGTGGAAGGTCGTCATTGTTTCGAGCCAGATCCTGATTCGCGTTGTCGGAACGAAGTAAAACTCGCAGGCCCTCTACGGCCGCTCTTCTGTATTTCCCCGCCTTGGCCTTGTCTTCATCCGGGGTGAGAGTCGACAGTTTCTTGACCTCGCGTTTGAGTAGTTCAAACACCCTGGCAAGGCCATCTGCAGCGACTGCAGCATCCGCAACCTTGCGACGCATACGGCTAGTACCTCGGCCGGCGTAATCGCCATCCAAGTTGCTGTAAACCCAGAGCTCCTCCGCATCAATCGGCGGCTTAGAAAACAGATCCTTGAATCCAGCAACGACCAGATCGTAACCGCGCTGGTAACCCCAACAAGCATGGCACAGGAAATGCAGAGCATTTTGCGAGGCTTGCGATGGGCTATCCTTCTCGGAATTAAGTCCCTCCTCCTTGAGGACCAAAGGCGGGAGAGAGACCAAGGCAATGGCGGTCCGCACTAATTCGGCCGTCACAATGGAATCCTTCAAGGGACAAGGAGGTGGTGGATCCCCGGAATCATCTTCCCATGCCCACGACTCAGTACCCAGATCGCCCGAGACAATATCCCCCAGAAGGAAGAGAATCGAACCCGCAGTATTGACTCGTGCTTCAGAGGCATCGGTTGTGACGTGGGTGAGGCCAAGGAGAGTACTTTGAACATTAGGCGATGACAGCTCCTTGACGATTTCTGGCTTAGCTGGCTTCGAATCGTCGCCTCCGGTATAAGAATCAAGAAGTTTCGAGAATAGTGGAATGACGTAGGGGAGATAGCCTTCCTTCTCAAGGAGGTTCATGAGACAACCGAGGAAACCGTCCTTGAACAAGAAATATCCCGCTGTCTGGTCGTTTTCCATCATCGTGGCCATGCATTTCTGATGGGGTATCAGGAATATTCTGAATCAAGAGTGGATGGAACTCACCAAGATTGCGATCTTCTGCTCGTCCGTTGCCACGGATTCAGTCAGCAAGTTGACAATGTATTCGGACATTCCAGCGCGCATGGCAAGCTGCTGGATGGTCGGGAAAGATAGCTGCAAGCCACCAATAAGCGTGATCTTGTCGTCTAAGCTCAACTCTCTGTCTTTCAGCTCCTCCGCGTTACCATGTACTTTCAGCCCCAGCAACGCCCTGAATGCGTTCTGAACTGCAGGTATGCAAGGGTTCTTACCGCCAGCTGACAGGGTGTTCGCATCCTTTCCTTCGCTTGCTTCTTGTTCCTCAGCACCTTCTGGGTCACAGATACGCGCCAGCATCCACTCCGCGTCGGTACCGTACATCGCGGCGTCCTTTCTGCCAAGGCTTTCTACCACTACGCAAACGGCGCCATCCTGTAGCCCAAATAGAACCTTTGCCACCGGCGATTCGTTGGTTAGCCCGTGCGCGCATGTCGTGCAGCTCTTCAGGAGGCTGTCCCAAGCATCGAACATCTCGGCCTCCTCAAGGGAATCGGGTCTCTTGTAAGGAAAACGGCATAGCTCCATCATCTGGAAGATAGTGAACGGTACGAAGTTCCGAGTGGAGCCAAACGTCGAGCAAATCTGCTCGTCTTGGGATAGAGCTGACGAGTTGAAGAACAACTTATCGGCTTCGTCATCATCCTTCACGTAGGTGTCTATGGCAGCCAAACATAACTGAACCGCGAGAAGTGTTTTTGGAAGATCTGCGGATGGTGGAGACGTAGCGTAATACGGAGGATCTGCCGCAGGAGTCGACGGCACAACGGAATAGCTAAGGACCCAGTCGAATGCACCTGCTGAAAGGAAAAGTTCGACGGTGCTAGTGTGAATGCAGGCAAGGGCGTGCTCGAATGCCGCGATCACGCTGATGATCTCGGAGGTGGTTAACGCTGGCTTTGATTCAACTTCGTCATCGTCGCCAACGCCGCAGAAAAGCACCTCCTTCATCGCGCTGATGATCTGAGCTTTGACCTGCTCCTTGATTTCCTTGGCATCGCATCGTTCTTTCTCTGCGCCTAAGTCGGTATCGTCTTGGTCGTCGCCGTCAGGCAGAGCGTTGATCAGACTCTGCAGTAGGTCCAGGATATAGGTCCTATCTATAAGGCCACCGTCACGAAGGAAATATAAGAATTCCTGGAGGTGCTTTAGCATCGGTATTTTGTCCCGAGCATCCTTAGCGGCGTCAGGCGCAGAGCTTGTCTTCGGGGGCGGTGAGGGGACGAAGAACAGTTTAGAAATAAGGCTGATGGTCTCGTAGCGATATGCTTCGCTGACGGAGGCGTCCTTTATGAGAGATAGCAACCTTGGTGCGGCAGAGACGATGTGTTCATTGATCGCGGCCAGGAACTCGTCGAACGATGAGGCATTTTCGAAGTCAGAGGGGGCACTAGGAGTCTCAAGTGGGTTGTTCCCATCGAATAGGGTCAGCGCCAACTGGAGCGTCAATATTGCCTACAGTTATCGTCAGCATACTGTCAAAGGCATCGGCATGAAATGACCGGTAGCGCATACATTATCGAACGCTGAAGCTTGGTTGAGTTCTCCCTCTTGCTCTGCCTCGGGGGTCGCAGGCTTGGTTGGGATAGGAGGAGTGTCCTGTTTCTTGAGTTCATCTTCTACGATGGCTACTAGGGCAGGAAACTCTGATATGTTGACTTCGGAGAGCGCCTTAACCTGGGCATCTGCTATTGCGTCGAAAACAGCACCGAAAATGGCATCAAAACTGGTATCTTCTTCATCGTCGCTAGAGTCGGGATTGTTGTTGTCTTCGTCCTCCTCCTCGTCCTCCTCTTCTGACTCGTCGGCGCCACCACTGTCTCCGCTTTCTTCTTCTGACTCGTCACCGTCGTCCTTCGACATTGACAGATCTTCATTCTCCAGCATGTCTCCATCCGTATTCGTGCCCTGCGCCAAATTGGCTATATTTGTCGTTCGTAATTCTTCGCTCATGGAGTTCTAGGAGATGGGAGGGGAATAAAGAGGTCGCGATCGAAAGGGTGCTTTGGGGTAGCATTTGTACCCGCATTGCTAGTCAAGATCGATGGCATTATCCATAGCGGCCCCTGCTGAATAGCTGTTGAACGTTTGTACTCCTGAAGTTCCTGAGGCCTGAGCATGGAGGTTGGGCTTGGCGAGTTTAACGTTATCCGACCGCTGGAGACTGGCCAGGATTGGCCTGAAAGCTGCGCTCCCGCACAGGATCCAAAATGAGAGGGGGCAGGACCCTTCGCGAGGCCCAGAGTGCAAAAACTATGGACACATTGGGAATTGAACCCAACACCTCCCGCAGATGCACAATCATGCTAAGCGGGCGTGATAAACCAACTACACCATGTGCCCGTTGATTTTAATGTTTTGCATAAAGTTAATAAGGTGGATTTTTGCATACTCGCTTGGTGTGACATCGCGTTACTTCACAGCGCTTCTTTGTTATCACAATCTCGCATGGCTACATACCGGACAATTAGATATACATACACACAATTCTCTGAAGATTCAGAATAATTGAGAAATTCCAGATCATCGTTCGGAATTTTTCATTTGACTAGGAGTGGCTATCGAATATGTCACACGTTGTCACGAATGTTCGACGGCTCGTCACCTGCTAGGGCTTAGAGTGCTTGAAAGAAATACAATATGCAAATACATTACAGAATTGTTAAATATCCGTGCTATATCCTTTCGTACATACATAGATATGCTTTAGCTTTCAGCACGTCCTCTAACGTTGTCAACCGGACAACGGTATCACTAATATATGCCCATTGCCTAGGAGTCGAGTGTGGGTGTGAGTGTGACGAACTGGATTTCTCCGCAGTCGACGACGCTGAAGTCGTTGAGTCGTTCGGAGGAACCAGCGTCGGTAGTGCGGTATACGCAACATAGTGCCCTCCAAGCTGTTACAAACGCGTGAGATCACGGTAGAAGACGAACGAAGTATAGACGTACCATATTCCCGATATGCACGACGACGGCATATAGTCTATACATACATTTCGGCTTGTCCTTCGCCTTCACACTGTCAGCGTCACCGTGGCCTTTCTTTCCCAAGCCAAAATCCTCTTTCCTTGGGGCGAGGAAGGGCGTCAGATCCAAGTGTTCAGGAAAAGCCACATAGTCGTCCAGCTTCTTGAACCCATGCGAGAACGACATGATAGGAGTCTTCGTGAGTTGCTGAAACCGCTTGAGGTGAATGACCAGAATCGGAGGTGGCGTGGCGATGAGGTACCGTTTATACGCTGGGCGCAAAATGACGGGTTTGGGGAGCTTCTTACGGTGATTAGAACTAGATTCTGTGGGCCGCGGAGGGATCCCCGAGTCCTTTACTTTTGGCGTATTTGATGCGTCGAGCGTGGGGGTAGTATGAATCGTTGGAGGGGAATCTTGTGGGTTGGAAAGGAGAGAGGGCGTAGATGTATTGGCGCTGGAAAGAGCGGAGGTAGTCGACGCGTCGCTTTCTTCACCGCCAGAGTCATCGTCTGTTGTGGACCCTATATCTGCCGTTTGCCTTCGTGAAAAGTGACTAGGGGCGTGCAAGGAGTCCCTGTCAGATGTGCGGTGGAAAGAAAGGCTTGGGGCGGTGGAAGAAGTCGTAGCAGAACCATTGGGCTTGCCTTCAAGCGCAGAGAAAGCCTCCGCGCGAGCCGTTGTTGGTGATCGAACAGGGGAATCCGGCGCAATGGTGGCTATCAGTGGTATGGGCAAACCGCCAGGCGTACTTGCGGCGTAAAACCCGGGGCTGCGGGGTAGCGGTGGCGGACCAGATCCGCGCTTATAATTCATGGTTGAGAGTTGGGAGGAGGTAGTTAAAGACGAGGGAAGCGATGATGTTGAGGCATTGGCACTTGCATCTTGATGAGGATAGAGACCGAGGCTAGGGGAAGAAAGAGATGTCGGGATGGCTTCTTGAGGAACAGGAGTAAGAGCGCCATTGGGAATGTAGCTGTCAGCAGCCAAGACCGGGGGTAACGGGAGCTCGACGTCTTCTTCGCTTTCTGATTCTTCCTCTGCATCCATTGCGGGCGCGGGTGAAACTTGCATACCGTTCTGCATCTTCCAGCATCGCCGACAACCTACCATATTCTCTCCATCTAATACCTCAACGGCGGTAAACAACCGAAGACATTCTTCAACGCTCGTTAGATGATTCATCTTCATCCACATATTCTGGGCCGTAGTAGGCCCTGAAGCCCCATTGACATGAGGATTGAATAGAGCAAAGGGGTTTGAGGATGGGAGATGTACGTCTGCTAGAATTTGACGAAGATATTGGATTTCGGGGGGCGAAGGCTTAAACGGTCGGAAGGATTTCGACAGACGCTGGGGAGAAGGAGAAGGTCCCCTAGAAGTCGACATCCGAGGATTGGCATTGCCATTAGGTGATGATAGAGCCGGCAAGGACACAACGGTCACGGATCCTTTTGGCGATGTTCGAGGTTCCGGTGACAGAGAAGGACGACCCACGCGAGCCTCAACAACATCAACGTCAGAAATGCTTGTCCTTGCTGAACTAGCCGTTTCAAACACCAAATCCTCCGTTGGAGAATGTGCCTGCGACTTGCGCTTATGCTTGTCTTTGGTGCTCTTGCCTAGTCCGACCGTGAGGCTGATCCTCCGGCTGATCTTAACCCATGGGTCCGGGTGTTTCGCTTTCTTGATCTTCCTCTCTTGTCTATCCTGCTGGAATATCACCGCAGGAGCGGAACTCACGGGCGGAGCTTCCGCTTTCAGTTCGACCACTGGTCCACCGGTAACTACATCAACGCTTGCACGGCCCTCGTCTGCCGGCGGTAAAGGCACAACCGGACGTCTTGGGCTGGATGGAACAGACGAACTGCGCTGCATCTCAGGAGCGGCTCCATTCGGGGGACCGTGATGAGGAGCTACTACGGGGGAAGAAGCATTGAAGTTGGCGAGTTTCTTGGCCAAGTTCTTTAGCCGGTCCCGCTTCCGCTCCCGAACATAATCCTCCGGCTTTATGCTCAGACTGAGATCGTTGAAGTCTTCGTAATTGTGGGAGACGTGTTTGCATGCTTGGCACACGAGGATGCTAGTGAGTTTGCCGCCGAATATCATGTCCGCTACAGACGCGAGTTTCTCTTCCTGCGGGTCGGGGGCGGAGGGGAGTGTAATGGTGGCTCGCCGCCGATGTTTCTTCCTCTCATGGACAGGGGGTGGTTGACGTTTCTTAATGATCTGGATCGAGTCTGGGACATCAACAGAGGATCATTTGAGAAGTGAATGGTCGTTCTTACATCCATTTCTTCCATGCGCATCGAGTCCAAAAGCTGGCGTAGAAATTCATGTGCATCTTGTTGCGCAAAATCGAGATATTGATCGTATTTCTTGCCTATGGCATTGAGTACCTCTCTGTTGGACGTCAATCAGCGCCAGCCATTCAGTGAAATCGACTCACTTGGCACTCAAGTTGGTCCTCTGATGACTACCCTGTGCAGACCATGCCTTCAGCATCAGATTGAAGAACACGTCTCCCAGAGGCATGCCTTCCACCCACTCCTTTTCATGCGGTCCACCCAAATTATGGCCGTTGGTTAGCTGAGGTGATCTGTACAATGAAATGGGTGATGTGTCCCATTGTCGAGGACGCGATGTCGAATGCGCCGGGTATACTAGATCGTAAAGCAAAGGAGTGGCAATTAACTGGGTAGAGCCGTCAGCCTGATCCGACTCAATATGTGATCTAACTCACCCCCTGAAGAACTGAATTCATGAAACACGTATTTCCATGGTTAATGAGCCCTGGTGGAAGCAATGCGTTCCGCTCTTGCTCCTCCCGTTCTTTCCTAGCCCTGTAAAGCTCCTGAGGCGTCGGATTCTTCTGTTTGGCCATGATCTTCGAGTTGGATGAAAGGAAGCTATACAGGGTCGTTCAGATATAGTGTTATGATGACTGCGGCGGCGCAATGCAGCGCAGTAGCATGATCTACGGATTCGTGTCAGTGAGTTAGCTGACTGTGGGGAAGGCACAGAGGAAGCCGTGGGAATCGCGAAGTCAAATTAGTGCCGCCGTCACCCATGTTGGCCAACTCAACACCAATTCATGGAAACTACCATGGGTGACTGGGCCTCCTCGTACAGTAAATTAGGGACTCACAAATTATACCCAACAGCTATTACACCAAACGACCGGCCGTGAAAGACCCGCGCCTTTCCCTGCTACCGCCCGAGCTGTTTCGTGGAGCTTCCGTGCTCGATGTTGGCTGCAATGAAGGCTGGGTGACTTGTGAAATTGGTGAGTCGTAATACAAGCTAGTTGAATTGACTGACCATCTTCCGACCTTGTAAGCTCAGTCATGGGGCGCGCGAAGAGTGCATGGTGTCGATATTGACGATACTCTAACGCGCTTAGCGTGGAAGCGGAGACGGACAGTTTGGTCTACCCAAGAACCGGTTGTCTCTATCGACGAGAAATCGGTAGCTCCCCTTCCAAAGCCAGGATACTTCCCTGCATCGCTTGAACATACATTCGGGCCATTGCCGATACCTTCAGCCCAGCCTGCCGACAAGCATTTGTTTCCCTATAATGTATCGTTTCGAACGGCCGACTGGACAAATAATACGATCCCTCAGGATGCTATGGGCTACGATGTGGTGCTTGCGTGAGTGATCCATGAAAAAGTATTCTCGTAAGCTAAAGGTACATCAGCTTTTCGCTGACGAAATGGATCCATTTGAACGGCGGTGATGACGCGTTACTGCGTTTTTTCCGGCGCGTGCACGATGTGTTGACGCCCGGGGGATCGCTGGTACTGGAGCCACAAGCATGGGAGACTTACGCAAAGGCCAAACGCATGGACAATGTCGGTCTAGGTCTCTCTTATGGCAGACATTACCGTTGACTATTTCGTTCAGCGACTTCGGGAAAATGCCAAGTCCTTGAAACTGCGCCCAAGCGACTTCGAGTCGTTGTTGCAGGAGATCGGCTTCGGTCCAGCACAGCATCTGGGGACAACTGGTGAAGGAGGTAGGTGGTGCGCTTGGCCGTGGAATGCCGCTCCCCTAATGCTTCTCTAGGATTTTCCAGGCCGGTAGATATCTATAAGAAACCTGCATAATTGCGACCGTCTGACCAAAGTGTCCGGCACACCCAGCATCGCTAGTAGCTACCGAGGAATGCACATTAGTTGCTTGGAGATGTAAACGGCGTTCGTATTTATATTCCTCCAACGACGCTCTCCTCGTAAATTAGGATAAGCCTCAAGGTCCTCCAAATCCCCCGAGGACTTGAATTCAAATGTCTAGTCAGCTGAACTTTGAAGTGACCATCCGTGGACGTCGCCAGTCGTTGCTGGATACGGTATCAAAACGTTGACGGGCGGCACCGCGCAGCATGGTATGGCAATGACCTCAGTCCCCCGCTGTATTGAACAAGGTGGTAGAGTCTCAATATTCAATCGAGGAACTTCTAACCGTTTCAAATAATTCCTGTCGCAATTGCCCCAGCCAGGCGCGAGAGCGGTATATACAAAATATGTGATACAATATACAAAATGATTTCGTGGCTATACGTTCTCAACGTACATCATCATTCACTTGTCTTGAATCCTCGGGAATCTCACGAGGGACGGCGCCGATAGTCATCATAAACTTCTCAAAGGTCAAAATGCCCCCAAGCGTCTCACCGTCGAAGTCAGCATCTTGGGCTGACCAAGTAAGGTAGTGTCGGGCATTACTGAACAGGCGGAGCAAAGGGACGAGCCACTTGTCAATCAGAGGCTTGAACGCTGGCTGTACGGCTCCGAGCAGCTTTCGGCGGTATTCTGGCAATTGGTCAATGCCGGTCTTCGTAAGAGCGTTGTATTGGTAGTCATCGCCCTCCCATGGCTGCAGGAGGCTATGTGTCGGGAGGCGTCGAGGTTGTTTCGGATCCGGTAGAATGTTGAGCCCTTCGTTACCCATGTTGTAGTGGACCATTGCCCAGATGAGGATGTAAAGAAAAGACTCTAGGTCGTGACGATAACGATGGGTTGGAGGATTATCGCACATTTCAAGAAGCTCGATGGACATGAAAGGCGTTGTCCCTGTCCGGCATTGAGAGACAGGTAACGGAGCTCCTCCATCGAGGAACAGCGACGAGAGATCCCAGTCGTTGAGGAGTCCCAATGGTACTTTGTCTTGACCGTAGGTCCACATAACGTTGCTTTCACTGAGATTGCGGTGAAGGACGTTGCCCCGGTGATAGGCGTGATAATGACCTTGACATATGAAGAGGTCAGAATAAAATTAGTGTCGCCGGCAGATGTACTTACATTCAACGAGATCAATAAAGACCGACTTGAATTTCTCAACCGTTTCGAGTTCCCACAGATGTTTGTATCTTGGAAGAATGATGATCGTAAGTTGGCGAGCTTCATATCTCGAGGTTGCCTCTCCAGATCCTATCTTGCACCTAGGAAGGTTGAGCTCATCCATCGAGTATTCCCTGTGCTCAATGACCTCTGGCAGATGCTGCTGCATAAAAGGAACTAATTTGCGCAGGCGGCTGATGAGCTCGTGCTCCCGCATCCTGGCTTCTAACGGCCAGCTCCATTTGGCGACTAGTTCATGTTTCTGGAATGGACCAGTGAGCGCCGTGACGGGGTATACAGTTGAGCCGCGCCCAACGACTCCCCGATAAACGTATAACGGAGGCGCAGTGATGACGAATCGAGGGTTTTCTTTGGAAGGTTTTGCGAGGTCGCGAGGAAGCACGATTTCGGCCCCTACGACGGTGCTGATTGGGCGGTCGAATGGGGGGAGATCAGTCGTGGCATCACCACTGGGTTGCAAGATCAGCGGCTCAAATCCGGCTTGCGCAGGCGTGCATCGACCAAGTGCCAACGTTACTAACGCGAGCTTCCAAGGTTCTTCGGCGAAGTCAAACGGCTGCGTAACAATCGCGCCCATGCGATCAAAGTACCAAAGCGTGACCCAGAAGTGGTCCACTATCACTCCTATGCTCCAGCGACGATGGACTGTCGAGGCCATGCTTTCCATAGCGTGGCTAGCTATCTGCGTTAGATCGATAGACAAACGACATGTTTTCCGCCGTTTGTTTGGTTTGGGAGCTTCACTCTCCCGAGGTCGCTTTTTGGACAAAGGAGCGGGCAGAACGGGAGGGGTGACACACGACTCGGAAGAGGTTTCTGTGGCCTTGTCGGCGCAAGTTGCTGAAGGAACGGGAAGGAGGTCGGTTGTCGCGTTGGACGGCTGCGTTGAGGGGTTGGTGGAGAGCTCGGGCATCTCAGGGGTGCAGAGCGCAGAAGGTCCAGTTCTGGAGCCACGAGTGGGCGCTTCAGTGTCGTACACGATGTCGGGCATGGTTTGAGGATGATGCCCAAGGTGACAGTGATTGTATCGACACTGACGTTTCATCTCGATTGTGGCCTTCATCAAGTGCCAGGCGTGGTCTCCGGTGTCCTACCAAATTGAGCCGTCGGGCTTTCCTGAGGTATACGGATTCTTTAGTCTACCGGCCGGAGGGCACCTCTCTTGCGACAAATGCTAGATCTTCGTCCTTTGTGAACTCTTGTGCGAGCCGAACGAGAATTCGTTGGAAGAACGGATACAATTTGGATTCGTGGACCTTCTGTTGGACCATGCGGCGATAATTCGAGACGAGGTCGTCTATCATATCCCATACACGAGATTTTGCGCTAGAGATATCATCTTTTGAGACGGTGAACGAGGCGGTGACGAAATCTTGCAGGGGAATGTCTATGTTCCTGATAAAGCGAGTGGCGGAATCCAAATCGTGGCGAATATGGCCCTTCGCTAACGACGACCAGAACTCTAAATGCGAAGGCGGCGAGTCTATGTGTGATGTTAGCAAGTATGTGAATGAGAACAAGACTTAAACACGTTACCATATCCAGAAAAACAGTCGCAATTCGAGTAACCGCAGGACCTACATGGGTAAGAGGTAGAAGCTAGAGGAAGAGACGGAGCCCTCCAGTGCACACGATCTGCCATTCATATGGATCGCTAGGCTTCGGCACGAAATGCCCAATGAGATTACAAGTGGAGTCGAAATCGAGTCCACTGGCGTTTCTGGGAAAAATACGCGCCGAGTGACGAGGAGACACGAGGACTCTACCGGGTGGGGAATTGATATATAGGAAGAGAGATGAGATGAGAGGATACAAAGGCGAAATGGCCCATCCCACAACGACGAGGCCAAATGGCCACAGTACTTTCTCACAGCCAGAAGGATGTTTGTGGAAATTGGCGGCGCAACTTTGCTGCCAATGGGGTCTTAGTAGTGGACAAACGAAAAGATATTTGCAATAAATTACCAAGATGTGGTAGACCTAAGACCAATGTACCCCCGCATAACTTTCCTTCCAGCTCTACGCGGTATATAGTTTCGTAGGTCAACACCTTCGCTTCAAGATACCGACTGACATTGAGCGGGAAGTCTGACGAGTCGGAGCACCGCGACTTCGTGATCTTGGAGGTGGCTGCGGGTCATCTGTCTGGAGTCAATAGAGCTGAAGGCAGGGCATTGACGGTATGGCTGTACCGCAACATGATCAAGAGATTTGTTTAGTAGTACATACCACGGCAAAGAACTTCGAACATGGTTTTTCCCGTTGTGTTTCAAGTCTATCACTGGTCTCCAAGTAATCGACCAGATTTCCATGTTTTCAGCCCCCCCTTCGTACACACCCAACGCAATGAATTTCACGATCATTCGGAAACGTCAGGATCCCCTTGTGCTTCCCGTCAGTTCGAACCGAGTGTTAAATAGGTCTCGCCGGACAAGTGTATTGAAGTTGACAGGAGGGTTGGTAAAGGGAGTACCATATCGTTTCTGGTAGCATGTCGAGCTCAACTTTGATTCAGTCCCGCAACATAGCCTAAGTGCCAGAAGATGAAAACGCACGCGCTCATGCTAAGTCACCACGGAATGCTTGCATACTTGCTCAGTTGCTGTTGCTGCCGCAGCGCTTGATTTGTTGATGGGCTCAGGCGAAGGCGTCAATGATATCGAATCCGGGTTCGCATTGAATGTTTTGCTTCACTGCTCTGCGTCCCAACTCTTTGGTCAAAGTCGACGATATACAAACAAGCGCATACAAATCCAGGAGGTACAAGCACGCCGCTGTTCGACATGGTATTTACACCCTGGTCTCAGCCGTCACATTCGCACTCATCCAGAAGTTACACCTCTCAATATCCTCCTCCGGGATCAACTCGGTCACCGTCCCCGTTTTCGTGCCCCCGTCACCCCCTCTTTCCAGCACAATGCGACTATGGGCGGCGGCGACAGTGGTGGTGTTTGACGGCGGGCTAGATGTGAAGGGTGTCCAAGCAATGCGGGCCGGGGCCTCTGTCGCCGAGGGGTTCCCCGACGCTATGAACGACGTCCAGAAACCGATTGCCTCCCGGGAAAGCCTCGCTTCGCTCTGCGTTCCCAGATATCGTCAATCAGCACAGATGATTCACGCCAACAGCACACCCACTTCATTGAATGCTCTGAATGAATTCGCAGCATTGGGGCCTCCCCTGCAAGTGTGAAGACAGTTCAGCTCGGTTCAGACTTGCGGTAAATAATGAATGTGTTATTCACGTAGTTCCTGCAGATGGGAGATTTAGGGAAATGAAGGGGTGGCGCACCGTTTCTGGCTTACCGTCAAATAGGAAATACAGGTCAGACGTGTGCATGACCCCTTGGAAGGGTGCCCGCTCGAACAAGACCGCGTGAGGGGAGTTCCACCTACACCTGCGTCAAGACCTATCCAATAGCTCGGCGCGAGGAATATAACCTGAACGCGAACACATTGTGTACGCCGCGCTCCGTCAGCTTTAGGGCCAGCTGTATATCCCTGTAGCCGCAACTGAGTGCTGCATAGGGCAGAGTACGCAGGCCGAAAACCATACATGCAGCTGAAAACAATGTCCTGCGACATTTGTGAGGCGCGGTCGTATTGAGTTTTGAAGGGGCTCCCGGGCGAATCGGGGGCCGGGTATAGCTGGAAGGCCTTCTCCATCGTCGCCGTCGTCTGATGCGCCACTCTAAGCAGATTCCCCAACGAATCGATCAAACACTCACCACGCTTGGCCAACGAGCGAAGAGTAGCCTTCTGATATCGTCCTCTGTGTTGAATTGCTCTGGTGTACCGCCGACAAAGGTGCGGCCATCGTTGGTGCAGTGACCCCCAATGAATTCGATGTTGTTGAATTTTCCTGACGCAATAAGGCGAGAGGGGAGGTCAGGCAGAAAGCCTCCGGGGCCGTCGATCATAGGGATCACCGTATTTTGATTGATCGCACTGACAATTGCACCTATAGAATGAAATGAGTCAGCCCGTGGCGCGCACTGGCAGAAGGGTGGCTTATACCCATGGACGCGCTGCGAAGACATTGCATGACATTCCGGCCTGTGCAACCTACGGTGCTCGATACGTTCTCTACGTGGATCAGTGTGATTAGGCTGATTCCCATCGGGTGGAATAGTAGCTGTACTGAATATAGCTTCTACTTCATCTGAAGTTGGAGTGGGTCCAAACCCGATTGATTGCGCAATTGTGCGCTTGAAAGGGAGCGGCTTCGATCCTGCGACGTCGTGCGTGATCAGATTTGATACATTAGGGCAGAATTCATGTGCCGTACCACCGAAGGCAACTGTTTGCATGACCACGCTAGCTCCACCAGCGCTTTCGCCTGCGATCGTCACTTCCTCCGGATTACCTCCAAATCTGCCATTGTTGTTAGTGATCATATAATCTGCGATAGATTGGAGAATAACCAACCGATGAATGTGCCTCTGGACCCACTCCAAGGCGGCACGCTGGTCTCGCAGCCCAGGGTTCAAGTCGCCGTCAGCGGCGACGGCTGCTCCACCCAGGAACCCAAGCAGATTGAGTCGATAGGCCACAGATACGCCAATGATGCCCTGGTTTTGCGACACCCAATCGAACAGGGGAAACCCTAGGGGAGACTTGACGTCGACTCAGTATCCGTTAAGATCTAACGGCTAGAACGGCTTTACTCCATTGACAAAACCACCACCCTTCAAACAATATTCACTAAAAGCTCAAATAGCTGGAGTTGGGGTACGTACGTGGAAATACACTATGACGGGGAGCCTACTTCCTTCCGACGCGCGAGAAGGCTTCCATACATTCAGCTTTAGGCAATCTGCGTGCAAGAAGGGGGTCAACGAATGGCTAAGAAATTTCACGAAAGATGTCCCTGATACCTTCAGAGCCTATTCCTACTTGCGCCGGCTGTTGAATACAGGGTGGACCCCAATTCCTCGCATCGGATATTGGAACGCGACTGGCGTCTCTGATTGTTTCGTCGAGCGGCCTTGGAGCTCTGAATCGGAGGTTTTCCACTGGAGGCTGAGCGTACGGGATATTCCCAAAGAAAGTCACCGTCGAACGCAGCTGGCCCGAGGGCGCTGCATCGTTTCCTACAAAAGCTGCGTAGCCCAGATTAACGACAGGTCCCAGGAGAGATGTCAAGGCCGGGAGAGCAGCCGACCGAGCTGCGGTTGCTATTGCTCCAACCAGGCCATTGCATAGCAGGTGGATTAGCCAAACGGAAAGTTGATTCGTGATGGATGGCATGTGCAGGCAGAAGGCGGAATGTCAGAGATCTTGACCGTCATCTCATACGTAGGAGACCACTTTATGTGTGGAGATCGAGTTATGTATAGTCGCGAAGCGAGCTTCAGAAGACCAAGAGTAAACTCCGTCGGTCATGGCTGACTAGTAGGAGAAGCGCGAACAGCTAGTGAGTACGTTACAGCCTGTGTTATATGCCCCATTTTTAGTTAGACGGTGTCGCAGGCCGAACAACTCATGTTCGAGGTGATCACAAGCCCCGTCGAATACTGTATCGCGGGCCTACGGCCGTGGGTCTGGTGATATTTCCGAGTCGAAGGCTGGAGACGGTCCTACGAGTAAGATATTGAGACGTTCGCACGAGTGGTGAGACTGGGAGCCGGAAAGTAAAAATATGAGCGGCAGCGAAGGGCCGCCGGGCCTCACAAAGGTACTTAGCCTCAGAAAGTTTCTGCAAGGACGTACGCTCCTAACGTAGCCCTCACGGCGCACTGATACTAGTATGCCGTGCAAATAAGAACAAATAGCACTTAAGTTTAGCTTTAGCCTTTTGCTCGAGGCAAGCTTGAGGTGTCCCGCCTCGTTTTTGCTGTTTTGCCCCATGTTTCCCCCCTCTCAGATGGTCGAAAAGATGCACCAACAGGTAGACTCACGATTCGCGTACCGACCCATCCGGTACAAGCTCGAACTTCAGGCAAGAGGTTCTTGGCCCGGATTCGATTTGGATTTGAGGCCTTGAGCTTGAGCTTGAGGACCACCCAAGTCGATCGACCAGTGGTAACCGATGCAGTGATCGTCGTGTTTCCAGTATGTCTATCTTATCCGAGTCCCTCTCCCCATCGTGCCAACCCCAAACGAGTCCGCAGTGTCGTCCTTCTACGTTACGACTTCGTAGTACGCCATATTGCCTGCTGGACTAAACAGAGGTTAAACTTTAAAGACGTCGTTTCGTTGGAACTTTCAGCTTGCATCGTCGCAGTGAAGAGTATAGGCTTCCCCAAGGCTTCCCTACAACTTGCTTATATGCTTGTAGCATTAAATTCGTCTATTAGCACTTCGAAGCCCCACTGGCGCGCCTCACAGGCCCATATTAAGCTTACGCCCTCTGATATTAAAACCGTGCAGCTACGGAGGCGTCTCTAAAGGCAACACAATTGTAACTAAGTGCCCATTTGCCGGGCGGCACGGTAATGGCAAATGGGCGCTTATAGTCCAGTGCTATATCCTTTTGTCCGCTTGAGGCCTTCAACTTTCAAGGTCTCCAGCGCAACACTGCCCTTTGTTCTCGACTGGTATATACCTGTCCTATCCAACTTGCCTACCTCAACTATCGCGAAGAAATGCATTGGAGAGCGCCCTTACTCGCGGCCTTAGCCGTCAGTGGCATTCCTACTGTCTATGGCTGGGGAGCTGCAGGTACGCCAACTATCTTTCTTATCTACGCCAGAGCCTTTACAGAAGCCCGGAATCGCCTCCACAGGCCATGAAATCGTCGCAACAATTGCCCAAATCCACCTCCACCCCACCGTGCTCCCGAAAATCTGCACCATTCTCAACTTCACGTCGACCAACCCGGACGAACCGCAATGCCACCTTGCGCCCATTGCGACATGGGCGGACCGCATTCGATTCAAGATGCGGTGGTCTGCCGGGCTGCACTATATCGGCGCAGTGGGGGACCACCCTCAAGATACGTGCTTGTATCCCGGCGAACGCGGGTGGGCTGGGCACCCCGGGGGGAACGTCCTGGGTGGGATACGCAACACGACGGGGATTCTAAGGGACTGGGTGGCTCAGGGCGATGGGACATACAATGATACAGCAAACGAGGCACTCAAGTTCCTCGTCCATTTCCTGGGGGACATGCACATGCCCCTGCACCTCACCGGACGCGACCGCGGTGGCAACTCTGTCAAAGTGACGTTCGACGGCAGGCAAACCAGTGCGCCGCTCTATTCTCCCCCCTTCGTTTTCGTCTACTAACGATGTTGTGTTGCGTGGAGACTTGCACTCGGCATGGGACTCGCTGCTCGTCGCAAAGGCCGTCAGAACGGTTCCCGCGAAATACAACCACCCGCTGCCAAACCGGCAGATTGAATACAACTTGCGGGGCGCGATCTACGACTCCTTCGTGCGGAAGGTGATGTGGGAGGGCGTGCTGGGGAAATGGCACGGGGACGTCGAGGAGTGGCTGGCCTGCCCTGCGCCTTCCTCCCCCCCGATCAAGTACATGCTCCCATACTGGGCGCAAGTGGCATTCGGGGGCCGCGCCGGGCGTGTGGCGCGCCTGGCGCAGCGCGTGTTCGGACACGCGTACTTCAGCATAGGCGCGCCCGAGATGTTCGACGACGGGGTCCTGTGCCCGTACCACTGGTCGCAGCCGATCCACGCGCTGAACTGCAGGTTGGTGTGGCCGAAGGAGATCGACGAACCTCCTTACAGCCATGCTGCATCGCCGGAAGGGGAGCTCACTCCTCGGGTGCCGCTCCTGGAGCTGGACACGCCGAAATATGCGGGGGTGGTGGAGAAGGAGTGGATCCTTGAGGAACTGATGGCCCAGGCGGGCGTGAGGCTCGCTGGGGTGCTGAACTGGCTGTTCATGGACCCCGTTGAGGGTGAATCCGGTTTGACGGTCAACTTATGATTTACTTATGATAGATATAATAGTGAGAGTAAGGATAGTGAGAGACGATAGCAGAGACGATGATGTACATGTGTATATTAGCTTTGAAGTATCCCGCCTTCGTTGCAATTATGATTTCCCCCATTCTCATTTGGGCGTCGCGCGTCACCCATAAAATAGAACGAACGAAAGAATGCCCAGCCCAAAAAATGTCGTCCGTGTTCGTCGATAATCCTCTACAGAACTGCAACCTTCAGGCCCGTTGGCCTTCGGAACAGTTCAGTCAAGCAGAAGATGTTGTCAATAATCATGGACGGCACTATTGCATGGCTTCGTACTCGAAGCTGAAGATCCCAGTCTTACATAGCAACATGGTTTATCTCGGACACTTGAAACGCATGTACAGGATCGTGCATCAAATTATTTAATTAGCATCTCCTAGAAGGGAAGACCCAGAGCCCAACCGCCACCGATAGCCCAGTGTTCGTGTCCCTATTGGCAGGAGGCATTAGGTCGACGTTGTTACCATCCACGAAGAACATGAACTTACATTGATATCGAACGAGAAGCCTGCAATATCACGTCAGCATCGAGAACAAATTTCCCTGGATGGAAAGTGAGCACAAACCCGGGTAAACGGTGAATTGGCTGGGATGCTTATGGGTGAACATAGAAAGAGCGGATATTTCGGTATTGCGATGGTCGTCCGTCGACTTGGTAATGGCAGGAGTAAGCACTTGCTGAGGTCCATTAGTTGACATCACTTAAGTACTCACTCCAGTCGTGTTGAGCTTGAACTGAATGCAATTCGACGTGGAACTCGATTGCTTCGCCTGGACCAGGCTGAAGCTCTGCTGGTATTTCGCATCGAACAAGAGCGGTTCATTTCCGCCGTTCTGCAGCATCTGCATCGACTGCTCAAAGTCGATGGAGTCTGCGAAGATAACCAGTTAAGCGGCTGAACAACCAGGGGGAAGTGGGCTCACAGTTATAGTTGTCACCCGAGATGCTCTCTGAGCCAGTGGATGGCAGCTGGCACACAGGCGTGAGGTTCGAGTCTCCTGGCGAGATCTGGAAGGTCATGGTATTCCAGACGTCTGGGGAGTAGTTGCCGTAAATCTGGACGCTGGCGCGGTGCACCATGATGATGTAGAGCAGCCCGCCGTCGGCGGCGAAGTTAGGGTCCTTGGGGTCGACGCCTCCAGCGCCGTACGTATAGATGTCCGCACTCCACGACACAGTGCCAAAATGGCCTGCAGCGTCGGTGCCGACGACGTGGTTATTCAAGAAAGTGTGGGTTCGCCTGCGATGGCGGCCTGTGAGCGGGATGCGGTGTTGAGACGGTGCTGACGCTTACTGTCCGTAGTACATCGTCCCAAGAGGGGGGATGAGGTTGTTAATCATGCCGGAAGTCGACGATTGTCCAGTGGTGATGAGAGGCCCTTTGGCGGCTTCATCTTGTTGCGTTTGGGTCTTCTCTTCTGCCGTGGTCATGCTGAATATGGATGGTGGCGGAGTCGATGTGTTTGGCTGGTTCTTATACTCAGGTATTGCGGGTGTCTAGGCCTCTAACGTCAATGTCATAATGCGTTGAGAGAATACTACCCTGGGGGTGAGGTCGGGTGTTTGACACCGCTAGCAATTATCGATCATCGATTGGTCTGTCAATGGTGGCTCGCCCTTGTTACGTGCTCAAGGCCGTTCAATTGCAGTGCTTCGTCCATATATTCATTGGGCATGTGCCCCATATGAGGATTACTTCCAAAATGGTGCGTTCGCAAGTACTGAAGCGCCGGAACCCCAGTTCCTATCTGACTGTCCAGGGTCGACCCTCCAGCAGTGGCGCAACATGGGGTGCACGGAATTGAGTAAAGACAGGTCCTCGGGACTTTCCTCTATGATCGATTGATCGCGCGACGTTGACTTTAAGGACAGGTTTGGGGTGTCCTAGAGGATGACAAGTAAGTTTTATACAGCGTGGTACCAAGGACTCGACTGGGACCGACTCTCTGCTGGTATCGGTCCATCGTATTACAAAACTCCGCCGTCGCAAGCCAAGGGGCGAGGAGGATTATCTCTGATATTAAATGAGACTTTCCTATGGCAATGCACCGCCAGTCATTCTCCCTCAGAAGTAGGTCTAGGCAGAAACGCTCGTATCCCGTGGCCACTCAGTGCAAGGGGAGTAGTGACTTGCGCTGACAGGCGATAGGGAAGGCAGCAGTGTATATTTTCTGAGCAACTTTACACGCGTACCGATAACGACTAGGTAAGAAACTCGACAGGAGCGCGAAGCGCTATGGAAAGGCGAAGACCTGAAAGAGGGAAATCAGTCCGACGAACTGCATTCATAACTTATAAACAGAGCCTCAGTCGAACATGTTTGTCCTCATATGAATCGGACATATGCTTGTATAGTTTAAAAGCATCATAGGCGCAAAGGATAAAAAGTCCTCAAAAGAACACTCACGAGACAGGTCTAAGCGTCCTTTGCAACGAAACGCCTGCCGACACGTTAAGAACTAGTCAGTTTCCTCAACACTCGAAGCGTATGTGAAGATTTGAAGAAAGCGTTTCAGCGGGTGGTGTGTACTAGCTTGAGGGCCCATGGCTTTGGTCGCCCACTAGTAGGGTTCATCCCAAGCATAATGTGCAGTATTCTTAACTTACCCGGCACGCGACACGATACGACTAATGTACCTATACTACCTGCAGAAGGAGTTATCAGCGGATGTTCTCGGTGTATAGCAGAGAAAAGAAAATGGTCAGTTGGTGATGCATGTTACGAGTATGGTTCATCGGAAGACCGTCACCGACTCGAGAAATGGATAGGTATCATCAAGTAAAAGACCTAGATGCTATACTCACCATGAAGTTGTAAATCCTAGTGGGCTTGATGCTCTTGACGAACGTCAACGCGAAGGGGTCTGCGGAGAAAATTCGTGAGAAGTCATCGATACCTATATCGGGAACGATTGAAGCGGCGCTAGCGGAGATCAAAAGCTGCTGTACAGTTTATAAGGAGTGGCTTCGCCTCGTTTTCCTCCGTCGTGCACTTGGGCGCGTTCCGTTTAGATGGACAATATGGTGAGCCTTTGTTTTTGATATGGTTTTCTGCCCTTCCCCTTTCTTGTGATGATCCAAATCAGTTCTGCTTCCGAAAGAGCCAAAAGCTCTGGTGGACAACCTAAATACCAAAACTCTCAATTCTGACCTCTTCATTCATCCTCCTTTCGCCTCCGAATTCAACTAATCTCCCATCCTTAGGTATCTTCCCGTTGATCTTTCTTCGTGGCTATACGCCGTGTAGCGATCCTGTTTTCTTAAATACTTAAATTGTGAGTTCTTGCTTTTAGTTTCCTTAGACGTCTTGTAAGACGAAAACAAGTTCATCCATTCGTTGAATGCTGTGCTGCGTGCTGGCCCCCTTCGAGCCACTTCTTCTTTCGGGTAGATGCATGGTGCACCGCTCCGTTTTGGTGTGGTGCGCTTGGCTCACGGAGCCTTGTATGTACGCAGAACATGAAAATCTCGGCTTCTCTGATTCTACCTATCACCTCTATAGTCCTTCGTCTGTTGATTTAAGACTTACTGATAGTCTTCTCTATTCGCAGATCTATAGGAATCGTGTAGTAGTTACTGAGAGTGTTTTGTGCACCTTGCCAGCGCTGTGAATATAAGAACGTTTCTACACCCGTACGAACAGCTTCTCATCGCCGCTGAACACTGTGCTGTACTTACACCAACCTTCTCTGCGAATTGAGGCTGTCTTAAACAAGTCGTTGTTCCTTTATTTTCGAGCAGCACAGACAGCCCCCCGCATTCGACTGGCGGCCAAAACTGCCAACTGGATCGCCATTTTTGCACTTCCCCTTGTTCGTTCTTTGCCACAATCTATTCTCCATGTAAAGGTATGTCACACCCAAGGGAGGGCTTTATCTGTCTCGCTACCTTCTCCGTCCCACTTTCATTGCGAAAGTTGTGAATATGATTCTGAATACGGTAACGCGTTCAATTTGTGTTCCTAGCTGCTCGCTGATACGGCGTATAGACCTGATGTCGTCGCCTCCGAACTAGAATCCGTACCCATAAAAAGTCAGACTCGGCGCAACCTCTATCCTGCAAAACTCGCAATGACTTCTCCGGGGACATAGTTCAAGACGTCCCCCTTCAAGACTTCCTTACTGCGTTATTTTTCATCTCCAAAGACGATATCTCGAGCATCAAATCTCGTCCCTGTGATTTAAGGTTGAGCTCGCGCGGGAGCTCAGAAAGGAAGAAGATCTGGCCTTTGTCGCTAGAGTGGTGGGCACTGACGAACTAAAGACCGACTCAAATCCGGAAAGCTTGACAGCTCCAGGAGCGCTGGCCGCTGAGGGCTGGGCGGTCCTTCGCTGCCGCTCGTATTGTTACTTTGTAACTCTCAGTCTCACCATTCGTGAGATCGTCTAAGTATTATACTCGTTGGACCTTCCCCAGCCTTCGAGATATCACCAGACACCTGGTCGCCCCGCGATATATTCGACGGGGCTTGTGATCACCTCGAACGTGAGTCGTTCGGTCTGCGAAACTAGTCATCTAACTATAAAAGGGACGTATAGCACAGGCTGTAACGTACTCACTAGCTGTTCACGCTTCTCCTACTAGTCAGCCATGACCGACGGAGTTTCGTCTTGGTCTTCTGAAGCTCGCTTCGCGACTATACATAACTCGATCTCCACGCATAAAGTGCTCTCCTACGGATGAGATGACGGTCAAGATCCCTGACATTCCGCCTTTTGCCTGCACATGCCATCTGTCACGAACCAACTTTCCGTTTGTCTAATCCAGCTGCTATGCTATGGCTTGGTTGGAGCAATAGCGCCGCAGCTCAGTCGGCTGCTCCCCCGGCGTTGACATCTCCCCTGGGACCTGTCGTTAACCTGGGCTACGCAGCTTTTGTGGGAAACGATACAGCGCCCTCGGGTCAGCTGCGCTCGACGGTGACTTTCTTTGGCAATATCCCGTACGCTCAGCCTCCAGTGGGAAACCTCCGATTCAGAGCCCCAAGGTCGCTCGACAAAACAATCAAAGACCCCAGTCGCGTTCCAATATCCGATGCGAGGAACTGGGGTCCACCCTGCATTCAACAGCCGGCGCAAGTAGGAATAGGCTCTGAAGGTATCAGGGATATCTTTCTTGAAGTTTATTAGCCATTTGTTAAACCCCTTCATGCACGCAGATTGCCTGACGCTGAATGTGTGGAAGCCTTCTCGCGCGTCGGAAGGAAGTAGGCTCCCCGTCATAGTGTATTTCCACGTACGTACCCCAACTCCAGCTAACTTTGAGCTTTCAATTAATCTTGTATGAAGGGTGGTGGTTTCGTCAACGGAGTAACGCCGTTTCTACAGCCGTTAGATCTTAACGGATACTGAGTCGACGTCAAGTCTCCCCTAGGGTTTCCCCTGTTCGATTGGGTGTCGCAAAACCAGGGCATCATTGGTGTCTCTGTGGCCTATCGACTCAATCTGCTTGGATTCCTGGGTGGAGCAGCAGTCGCCGCTGATGGCGACTTGAACCCTGGGCTGCGAGACCAGCGTGCCGCCTTGGAGTGGGTCCAGAGGCACATTCATCGGTTGGTTGCCCTGCAATATATCGTAGATTAAATGATCACTGGCAACAATCGCAGATTTGGAGGTAATCCGGAGGAAGTGACGATTGCAGGCGAAAGCGCTGGCGGCGCTAGTGTGGTCATGCAAACAGTTGCCTTCGGTGGTACGGCACACAAATTCTGCTCTGATGTATCAAATCCGATCGCGCACGACGTCGCAGGAACGAAGGCGCTCCCTTTCAAGCGCGCAATTGCGCAATCAATCGGGTTTGGACCGACTCCAACTTCAGATGAAGTAGAAGCTATATTCAGTAGGGTTACTATTCCACACGACAGGAATCAAACTAATCGCACCGTTCCACGTAGAGAACGTATCGAGCACCGTAGGTTGCACAGGCCGGAATGTCATGCAATGTCTTCGCAGCGCGTTCATGGGTATAAGCCACCCTTCTTCCAGTGCCCACCACGGGCTGAATCATTTGATTTTATAGGTGCAATTGTCAGTGCGATCAATCAAAATACGGTGATCCCTGTAATCGACGGCCCCGGAGGCTTTCTGCCTGACCTTCCTTCTCGCCTTATTGCGTCAGGAAAATTCAGCAACGTCGAATTCATTGGCGGTCATTGCACCAACGATGGTCGCACTTTTGTTGTCAGTACACCAGAGCAATTCAATACGGAGGACGATACCAGAAGGTTCCTCCTTACTCGTTGGTCAAGAATAGTGAGTGGTTAACTGGTTAGCCCCAAAAGCCCTCCTTAGAGTAGCGTATCAGACGATGGCGACCATGGAGAAGGCCTTCCAACTATACCCAGCCCCCGATTCGCCCGGGAGCCCCTTCGAAACTGAATATGCTCGCGCCGCGCAAATGTTCCAGGACATCGTTTACAGTTGCATGTATGACTCGGGCTTGCATACGTTACTCAATTCACTCACCGGTGTCTACAGGGACATTCAGCTCGCCTCCAAGCTAACCCAGCGAGGTGTAAACGGTGTATTCACGTTTCGGTTATATTCGTCTCTCCAAGCTATCGAGTAGATATCTGACGCATGTATAGGTGGAACTCACCTCACGCGGCCATGTTCGAGCGAGCACCCTTCCAAGGGGTCATGCATACGTCCGATCTGTATTTTCTATTCGACGGTAAGTAAAAAATGATGCACTTCTAGTGGCTGTTCTTATTTCCCTCACACACCCTGTATCTACAGGAACTACGCGAGTCATCTATTTACCTCGAGCCTGAACTGAAACGAACTGCCGTCTAATTTTGTAGGGCAGGCCCTAATGCCCTGAATTCCTTCAGAGCGTTCAATGAAGTGAGTATACCGTCAATACGGGATCATTCAAGTTGGCTAATGATGGCACGCAGAGCGAAGCAAGGCTTTCCCAAGAGGCGATCGGTTTTTGGACTTCGTTCATAGTATCGGGCGACCCATCGACGACGGAGGCGCCGGCACGAATCACTTGGGTCCCCTTTACGTCTAGCTCGCCATCGAACTCGACAAGGCCACAGGCCGCCCACAGTCGCATTGTTTTGGAAAGAGGTGATGACGATTCGGGCACAAATACAAAAACAAACATCGAGTCGATTCCAGCGGAGGAGATTGAGCGATGTAACTTTTGGATGAGTGCGCATGTAACCGCTGAGACCAGGGTGTAACTATCATGGGCGTCGAATATATAGTACTTGTACACCTCCTGGGTTTGTATGCACTCGTTCGTATATCATCGGCGACTTTGATCAAAGAGTTGGGACGGGATAGATATATGGGTATCAGGCTCAAGTTGCACGGTTCCTTCTTCCAACCACTGTCGGTCATGGTAATGTGATCGACAGCGCCCCCAGAAATATATCTCGAATCGTTTTCGCAGATGTGGACGACAGGAAGTCATTCCGAAGTATCCTCGCTACTTCGTGACACTTCTCTCTACTGGTCGAACAGTTTTTATACGCCGAAATCGTCTTTTCGGACTCATGAATGCAATAGTCATCAATCTCCGGAGGCTGCCCCTATAATCTGGCAGCTCTCAGGTCCTGGTCTTCAACCCCCGTGGTGCTAGTGGAGTTTACAGTATACAACACAGCGAGCCATGGTTTAACACCCCGGTCAACGTCTAAATTGGCTATGGTATAGGAATAGGAATAAAATACAGGGTTCATTGAGAGATCGTAAATACAAGGTACGCAACATATACATCATGTACTACTTTTCGGTCTTATGCAGAGGTGGTACGTGCCATCTTCACATACGATCTCACTGGACGCAAGTTCAACTTCGTTATCACTCTGTGGCCGACCTATTCTTTGCTGGCCACGCATCAGTATCACATCCATTCTTCGCGGGTGGAAGAAATACTGAAACAAGCATGAATGTGCACTCAGCAGGTAGAAGGAAATGAAGAGTTGGAAGAAACGTACATGATTCCATGCGTTTATCCGTTTGCTCACTGGGACTTCTTTCCGCTTCTTCATATACGTCGTGACGGCTAGTCCAGCGACACTGTCTTGTGTGGTGTGATCAAGGAGAAGATCAGTGGGCAGGCTCCGAAGGAGACTCACTGACGAAAGGAACGATGCTGATGAGTGGGAGGCTGTAGGCTTGCACCTTGTCTTTCGCTGTCAGCTCAGCTGCCTGATTGACGTCGTTGACGAAACTAAAGACCAATTACTTGTTCAGTTACATGTTACAGCGCTTGTGGGGCGGGGTCCGGCGGGAAACTCACCTTTGCCAATCCTCCTGAGTGACATCGTGCGTCATAAATGGATGATACTCGCTGGACGAAGGCGGGGGGACCAAAGGAAATCCTTTCGTTATATGCTTCCCATTCGATATCAGGTATATTGCCGGGAAAGAGGGGTACCCTGCTTCTTGCGAAGGCAACCTGCTGAACGCCGGCGGGCTCGCGTCAAGTGCAGCTGGTGATTGTGGTACGCCACCTGTTCCGGCGGCAGACCCGTACGTGCTCGGTGATGAAGCGAATGCTCTTGGCGCTGGCGAGGGAGATGGCTGCGAAAAGTACCTCACTTCCTGGCCGTGACTGTCATCTGTGAAGTGAGAGCTCCCCTCCGAGGTATATGGCGGAGGTTGTGTCGATGCATGGGATTCTGCACGAGCTGCAATGTTGCGACTGCGCATGCTTCCTTCGCTGACAGGAGACGCACCACTTGGAGTCACTTTGGACACCTTGTTATCCTGCTAGGGGGCGCAGTACTTTAGCCACTGCATGTACTGCGGCGTAATGGTCGTACCTCTGGAAGAATCATGTCGATCTTGGTAGCAATTCAAACCGCGAGCAAGCAACAAGGGTCAAGATACGAATATGTTCTCGGCGCTACTTGCTGAACAGCCTCAGGGAACTTTCCAAGCACGCATTCTCCGCGGCAAGTAAAGCGACTTGCTAGAAATCACCTACGGCGAACCGGAGACTGGCTGGACACCTGCTACGCAAAAAGCTGATACTGTATTAAACCCGTATCGAATTATCGAAGGACTCGGTGAGCCAGCCTGCACTGTAGAGTCTGTAAATGATGATTAGATATTTTTCTATCAGTGAGGAAGGCTATTTAACATCGTGGATAGTCATGAGAAAGCCAATCCTTCCAACCCGCACTTGAAGGACCGGTACCCATCCAAGGAGCAACTGAAAATTGTTCCGTTGTTTGTCACGGCATGCCAGCGTAAGCAGCTCCTGTCCACAACCAGAACTTCGTTTGTTCCCCTGATGCTCCCTGAACGCAACCGTTCGTGACAAGGCACCAGATACTTTTGAGCATCCCTGGAATCGCTTCTTGGTTTGTCATTTTGGTTCCGCGTGCAGCATGTGCATCATTTGCCGGTTCCATTGGGACGATTCTATGGCAAGGCGTGTCGAACTAACGCCAATTTGATCGTTCAAACGGGCCACAACTGCCAAAAGCATACTCGCGCAGGAACAAGGCTCGCCCACATACTCAAACGAAAACATAGCTGATTTTTGGCAACCGCTGATAAAGGGTTCACATATATATATAGCCGTCGAAATAACGGCGACTACTCTGTGGAATTCCCCCGTTCACGGTTCCGCACTCACGACCAGGATACGACATGACGATCCCCCGACCAGACTTAGTCGCTGCCAAAGGTAAGCATTGGCAACGAACAAACGATGATATGGGCTAATTCCAGCGCATTAGGGCTCATTGCCATTCCTCATGGGTTGGCTGTGATCGCTACACTCTTCAGGCTCTTCGACCGTCATCGCATGCGCCGATTGTGGTGGGACGACTTCTGGGCCTTCGTCGCTCTCCTCATGGATATTCCACTCATGATCGCGTTCTTCCTTCGTCCAGAGTCAGGATCAGGGTGTAAGTCGTCCGATTCTTCGCCCGCGCAAAAGCTCACGGACGCGGCTAGCTGCAACCCTTCCCATTAACTCACGCGTCGCCATCTATTGGATCGGCCTCATTATGTTCCCTTGTGTCCTTTGGTGGGTTCCCGATTCAGCTCTTCAACTGCGTGTCAAGTTTGTTTATCCGTCTTTTGCACCGTAGGGGATCCCGCCTGAGCATCGCCGCATCAATTCTTCGACTCTGCCCCCCAGGCTCGATTTGGCGTCGTATCACCTTCTTCACCAGCATCCTCTTCGGTTTTATGTGGGCCGGACTTGTCATTATGAGAAGCTATTTCTGTGGTCGCGATAGCTCATGGCATAACAACCCTGGCGTCCAATGCTTCCTTCCTAGGTCTGTCGGCACCTTCACCCTAGTTAGTGAGTATCTGGTTTCACGCTAACCTTTCACCCTTTTCTTGGGATCCTGATTCCTGAACTACGTATTTTCACAGCCGATATCGTCGCGGATGTGATCCTCATCGCCATCCCTGTTATCATGATGTGGGGAGTCCCGATGGCCAAGCAACTCCGCCGTCTCTTCTTTGCTGTCTTCGCAGCCAGCATCCTTACTTCCCTCGCAAGTATCGTGTATGTGACGTTCCTGTTTGGTGCCCGCGGCTGGGGTCCAGGCTTGGGTGTCATTGTCGCAGTCACGTCCCACCTAGAGGCGGCTGTCGCCTTGCTCGTGTGCAACATTCTCGTCATCGTCACATACTTTTACCGTGTTTCCCATGAAGGGGAAGACCTGGAGACGGTCGCCGACGCCAATACACACGACGCGACTCGCCTAGGTGGCGCTAGCCTCGCAGCTAAAGCCGACATGAGAGATTCTAGCTCAGACCTTGAGTCGAAGTGAGCTTTTCCTCCTGTGAATATGTTTCTATGGTATTTCTTTTTGACTTTCAACGAATCAATGATGATATCGCCCCCTGTACTACCAAGTTTCGTCCGTGTATTTTATGCCCTTTCCTCAATTGATTGAAATTGATTACCCATGTCCCAATGTCCCTTGGCTAAAGAAAGGCGAAGCATGAGTTCAAGAGTAAGCATTGGATCGTAGCTAGCTTCGTAAGTATATACATGGTATAAATGCAAGTATTGAAAGCAAGATAACAACGTTACATAACAATATATTAGGACATCTCTAGACTGTGTGGACAGCATATGCAGCTAATTGATTATAAACATGAATGAACGGAAGAGAGTAATAAATCAATGGGATCACCGTTCGCTACTAGTTGGGTTTTCAATTGTGTACAGGGAGTGATGGGGAAGGCAAGGCAGCCGTTGATAATGCGGCGATAATCCCCACTGGCTACAGCGTCTAGCCATTGGGTTGTCCGAGGGCGAGGTACGGTGGGCACATCTATTGAATGGACGCAGACACGCTCTTGCGACCCCGAGCGCCTGGTTATTGGGTAATGGGGGGAAGTTGAGTCGACTTCTCCCCCGCACGACTGCCGCCCGAGATCGAGGAGTCATAGTAATAATCGCCGCCTAACGAGATGTCCCCGGTGACTTCCGTGAAATGTACGGACGCGGTAATCGTTTGCCCCTGGTTGGTGTTGATGTGGCGCCCGACTTCGCTTCGCCGGGGGATGCCTGTGATGTGCTGGGTTCGTAGTTCATGGGAGGGCAGTTGCGAGCGCGACGAGGGGTAGTAGGACTCGATATCCTGGCCGTTCCGATAGACACGATAGAAGTGGGTTACAAGGACAAGAAGGTTACAAACGATTAGCGCTGTCGTTGCCTGGCGATACAAAGTTAGAATGTCGAGATGTTGTAGGTTAATCAGTGACATACTTCGAGATGAGACGTGACGGCAACAAGGACACCTAGACCCGGGCCCCAGCCGCGAGCACCAAACAGGAATGTGACATACACGATGCTGGCAAGCGTGGTGAAGACGCTGGCAGCGAATATAGACAACACGACTGGTCGAAGGTTGAACGGAAGTTTGACGTTCCATAGCATCTTGAGTGGAATGGCGATCAGCATGATATCAGCGATTATGTCGGCTGGAGGAATCAAACAGTCAGATTGCGGCATAGGACGTAGGGACTGATGCTTACTAGTGATGTTGTAGATGCCAACGCCGCGAGGGAGGAAGCATTGGACACCCGGGTTCTTATGCCAGCTGGAGTCGTGGCCACAGCTGTAGCTACGGTAGGTGAGGAGCCCAGCGCACATCAAACCGAAGAGAATGTTCATATAAAACGCAACCTTCCTCATCAACTCGCCCGGCGGGAGAATCCGCACGGAGGATACACCGATGCTGATGCGAGCCGACCTGAAGGACATGCCGGTGGCATGAGAGCTGCAGACATTGAATAGTAGGCAATACACGTACCAGACGGTGAGAGGAAAGCACATAAGACCGACCCAGTAGATACCTACCCTCGACTCAATGGAGAGAAATTTTTCTGTCGTTCGGTTAGCACAGAAGCGTGCGTACGGTGAGTGCTCGACGCGACATACCCCCTGATCCACTCGGCGGGCGGAGAAGGAGTGCCAGCCAATTCGGAATATCGAAAAACAAGGCGATCATCGCCCAATAGTCGTCCCACCAGAGACGACCCATCCTCCATCGTTCGTATGAGCGGAAGACTGTCGCGCAAAGGGCAATAGAATGCGGTATTGAAATTAGGCCTGCGCGTCGAGACGATGAGCATCATGACCCGAATGAATCGCCATAAAGCTGACCTTTGGCCACGGAAAGATCGGGGGCAGGCAAGCCCATGATCGATTAGTGAAAAGAAGGAATAACGAGTTGCTGAGGGCGATGTCACACTGGCCCTTTTTTAGGGCTTGCCGCTCTTGAGGTCAACCGTCAAGGCGCGTTCGGAAAAGTATGGGGGAAAACTGAGTGAAGAAACCGGTGCCAAACGAAGAGATGATGTCGATGGGCCTGGTTGATAATATACGGCAGTACTTACTGGAATTGGGTTACGGCTATGTGATTCAGGGCCATGTCTCAGTTTCTTTCTCTGTGGAATGGTGTTGTGTGAACTTCCTTGTCATCGATTCCCTTGCACTTTGGTTCCGTCTCCTTGTCGGACCTGAACGCCACTCAGGTGCTTGGCGGCGAATATGCTCCTATACGCTCCAGCGAATAGAATCACTGCATTCTTGCATATCGCTCAGCGTTGTCCCTCAATGTACCCACTGAGGCTGATCGTCGGCAGGAGTGATGTGAGATCACCTATGTTTAGCGTTGGGTGGACGTCCAAAATTTGCGGCGCTTCACACGTCTATGACGTGGATCGGTTTTGCTTCCGTTGGACCATGCATCATCAAGGGTGCTGCCGGCGGCCTGTTTAAGTTCTTCTCATGAATATATTGTGGCGAGGCGGCGACTGACAGCGACCCCATCCGAGCTCCATACATTGCACTTACTTGCTCGTCCTCACATACATGGTTAGGCTGGATGGTCTTCACAGGGACTTGGAATTGATCCTCAGGTTGAACGTGCATGTTGATTTCTTGTGTCTAGTTCAAGCTATCGAATATATTACAGTTTACTTCAGCTCTGGCGTGTCGGCGAAGAGGACTTGTTGCAGTGCGTCGGGGTATCGCGATCCGTTCGAGGCATCGGCTTGAGCGGCGATTGCACGCACTTCCTTAAGCTCCTCTGGCGTCAATGTCACCTTCACAGATTCCGCATTCTCTATCGCATACTAAAACGAGTTAGGCAAAGGCGGCAATGCGTGCAGGAAATTACCTACCTTCGATTTCTTAGTTCCAGGGATGGGGATAATATCATCGCCTTGGGCGAGGTCCCAAGCGATAGCAACCTGGCCTGCGGTAGCATTGTGACGCTCTCCAATCGCTTTGAGGCCGTCAGCAAGTTTGAGGATGTTTGGGAAGTTCTTCTCGCTGTATCGCTCGACACCCAGACGCCAGTCATCGGCGTCGAGATCGTTGCGAGATCGCTGGTTATGCATATGTGAGCAGCGAAATACACCTCAGCTCTGAGAGCACTCACAATCTGGCCGGTGAGGAAACCACGTCCGAGGGGTGAGTAGGCTACAATTTTGACGCCAAGCTCTCGGGCTGTCTTGAGGAGGCCTATTTGCTCATCCTCGATATCGAGAGTGAAAGGCGAATATTCAACTTGGATGGCCGTGATCTTGATTTTACATAAGTGACCTCGGAGGTGCAATGAATAGTATGCGACTTACGGGGTGGACTTTGTGGGCCCGGCGCAGTGTGTTCGCAGAACATTCGGAGAGGCCGAGATATTTGACTTTGCCAGCCTTGACTTGCTCAGCCATGGCCCCAACAGTCAACTGATAGGACACAAGTTAAGTAGACAGCGATACCTCATTCGCTCCGAACATACCTCAATGGGAACTTCAGGATCGGGTCGCTGCAGCGCAAAATTCTATCAATGAAAAATCGATGACCCAAAGGGAGGAGGCGCACATGAAGGTAGTAGAGATCGATATGATCGGTACCAAGACGACCTAGCGACTTCTCGAGGGCTTTGGGTACGTAGTCGGGATGGCCGTAGACGGTCTTTCCAGTGTTGCTAGCCAACCCGAACTTGGTGGCAAGGAAGATTTCGTTCCGCTTTCCGGTACGCTTGAACCTGCCATATCGCAATCATCTACGTGAGATCGAGCCCTACTTTGGCTATCACGGAGCAACGCACCATTTGCCGAGTAGCACTTCGGAGTCTCCATATCCATCGGCGGTGTCCCAGAAGGTGACGCCGCTCTCGTAGACAGTGTCCAGGACTTTGAATCGCTCTTCATCAGGCTCGGTCTGTCCGTAGAAAGCAGCGATGCCCATGGCACCAAAGCCGATAGCGGAGACCTCCTCATTGCCAAATTTGCGCTTGGGGTACGAGGCCATTGTTTTAGATATCGGGTGAGGTGATAGAGTCTGAAAGGTTAGAACTTAGAGGTAGTCGATTGTCGGTGGTGATGGATGTGCAGCAATGCCTGCGCCCTTTTATTTGCGCTGAGGCGACCCACGGGATCCCGTGGCTGCTGAGTGGGTACTCGACCCTCTGGAGCCCATATTGTCACCAGGGATGGAAGTCTGCTTTTGCGCGTTGATTCGGGGCGAAGAAGGGTCACATGACGAGGAATAAGGTAAGGTTGACTCAGCCGCGGTGCTATATTTACCGTCGAGGTGACAGTTGGGTGACAGAGTCACCTCTTCGAGAATGTCTAGATGCGAGGGGAGCAAAACAGAACCTGATGACAGTGGAATACCGTGGCGATGGTAGCTTCGAGAACCGCTTTCATTCGCAGTATCTCCAGCGATCGCGAGGGAGCAGGCCAGGGCGCTGTGGCCCTGGGTATACCCACAGAACAGCGAGGTAGCCCACACAGCTGCGCAGGACACGGAGAAGCTGTTGCGTTAATATCAGTGACCGTCAAGGTGGCCAAGGGCTCACTCACCTTCCATGCGTATTCGACCTTCTCCGATAACCACGATGTGCTTGCGTCATGACGTCGAATTTCGCCATCATTATCAATCGAGAAGGTTCTCGCTACATCTAGTGGAATGGCGGCACGGGCATTAGGCCATCGCAACATCGCAACACTACAACAGCAGCACCGGCGGAGTCGACCTGACGTATTGTACCAAATACCATACACTGCAATGAGAGGTGGTGGTTTGGCTGAATCGATTTGATACCCGAGTCCAGAGCCGAGTGTCAGGAAAGATCGATAACGGCAAATGGGGGGCTCCGCCCGGGTTAAAGAAGACGAAGCAAAGCCAATGAATCATTATGGGTTGCGAGCCCGGATATGGACTGCTTACTGTCCGTCAGTAAGTGATATCGAAGCTAATTTTGGTTCAGACGTACGTACTGACAAATCACCTTAAGATTGGTGTGGATTTAGAAGAGCGACTGAGAGATGGATGACTATTAGTAGTCTCGGTCTGGTGGTCGTCTTCGTTGTGAGCTGGGTATCTAACAGAATTGGATGCTCACTGTCGATTCCATAGGCTTTAGTGTTCGCGACGGATGTACGAAGAAGTAGGAGAGAGGAATGTTGGAGAGAGCGGATGTTGACATTAGCTCTTGCACTTCGGAAACGGGGTAGAAGAGGGAGTATAGGGAGGGGTATTTTCCGAGCTTTCGTCCCATCGCTGGCATTATGCGCAGTCGTCGTTGGCAGAGGCCCCAAGCTTGCAGAGAGTGGCGTGGCGTGATTGAGAGCTGTAGCAAATGACTGCCTCTACTGTTGTTCTATCTTGAAACCTTTCAGCTCTGACTATCGGACAGATAGCTAGCCGCGCCAGAAAGTCAGGCCATATCTGATAAACCAACGACTCACCATCAAGACGCCGCCGAAGTGGTTCCCAGTCCTTCTCCCAATCGGCAAGCCACTCCTCCTATTGCGCAACCATCGAACTGACACCGGGGATGGCGCATCCCGATACCAGCGTATACCGGCGTCGTGCATGGGACCGTACTTGTACTCTACGGACTCAAGAGTCGGGATGGCATAAAAAAGTGGTGCGATTTCACTTGAGAAGGGCATTGTAGAGCGATGCACAAGGGTACCAGGAAGCGTATGGCTTCCTTGCAAGCAGCCCATTGGAGTTGGCATATCGGCCTGACCATTCAAGCTTGGGAAACTGCAATGCCAGCGAGCTGGAGGCGGATAATGGGAAGCATGAGAGTACGCGCACGGATGCCATACACGCTTTGTCCTGTTTCTGTTTTGAGACCGGAGGGAACCTTCATATTTCATACGCAGGTTTCTGACATTGGCAGAGGTGCGTAGAAAGGGGAGAGCGGGGCCGGGGCCAATGATAAGGGTCTTGAGGTTAGGGAACGACGTCGGAGCGAACACAGGTAGCTGAGCCTCCGAAGGTTCCGTAGAGAAGATATGGATCGTCTCAACAGATGTTTGTGATTCCAAGAAACGAGTTACCCCAGGACCCAAGCAACGGAAAATACCATGAAAATGAGTAAGAGTGAATTGCATGCCCGCGCAAGAAGTGGCGAAGCGAAGTATGCCCGGAGTATAGACATAGAGATTTCAAGTCTTCGTGAGGATCTTCTCGATCAGAGTTTGGCCCTCCACTGGGCCACCAAAGTTAGGCTGTTCGTCTCCAGTTCGACGCCTCGAGCGCGTCGTGGTTGATGGCTGCTGCCAGCGAAGGTGGTTCTGAAAAGTTGATTTCCGCGTATTAAAACGGTTAGACCAGCTGAGAGGACTGTCGCGAGGTAACGAGGATATTGCAGAACTTCTTTCCGTCGTCCACAATGATTCGCAAGATTTCTGGAGGCAAGATCGACAATATTGGCAGTGGTGGTGCCACGATGGTCAACTGGTTTGGCAACCATACCTTACCGTGCGACTTTCATACTAACCGTGGAAACTTCAACTTGTAAGTAAGTTTGCCCGGGGCCAAGAGGACTTTGCGAAAGAGTAGTTTCATGCGTATAGGGATCTGAAATATTATGATATTATGATTTGTACTGAGAACACTGCAAATAGCTGGACTATATATTGATAGCCTATGCATCGCCTTTGTTGTCGGAACTTGGTTGAGAGCAAGCTTGAACGTTTGAACGCCGAGTCAGCGTGAGCTACTCCTGGGCCCGTTGTTCCCACGGTCACCAAAGCTGTAATGAGCGCACCTGAGAGGCCCTGACTCGGAATGCACAGTCATGATCATTACAGACGACAAGCTTGAGAAGGCGGCACCTCTTCCCACTAGCTCCAGCAGCGACTCGACGAACCTCGATACGCCGCCGCCTTACTCCAGAGATGCTGCAGCTCCTGACAGTCCCGCTGAAACCAATCCTTCAGACACCTCGGATGCATTGGAACGGCCATGTAACTGGATGTACATTGAACGGATGAGCGGGAGGATCAAGGAGAGATACACTATTGATCCGTCTCTTCAAATCCCTTCGGCACTGCTTTCTGATGCGGTTGCCAACATTGAAGAAAGTAAACGCGACAATTTAAATCTCAATACGATGAACGGGGCCGTTGATGTGACTATTCACATCGTCAATCCCTCCAGCGCCCCTGATATGAAGAGGAGGGTTAGGATTAACTTGACTTCTATGAACGGTTCCGTTGCCGGTAAAATTGTGAGTGCTCGCGATATCTGGCGGTCAACGCTGACTATGTTCCTATTGAAGGTATCTTTGGGAGACATCTCGCGGCCCAAATTTATCGTCTCGGCCTCTACATGTAATGGTTCCATAAAAATCTACATACCCCGCTCCTTCCGTGGCCCCATATCCGCTACCACTACTTGGGGTTCCATCCAGTTCTCCTCGCAGGTCGAGCGCAACGTCACAACGTTCGCAGACGGTTCCAAGAAGAAATGTTTCGTCGGAGACTTCTCCAGTTTCAACGACGCGAACCATGAAGAATGGGATGAACTCAAGCTCACGACCATGAACGGGTCGGTCCGAATTTACTACGCCGACGAGGATTGTGCTAGCATAGGTATGTCGAAAGGTGGGTCAGGGAAAGGGTTGCTAGGGAAGATATTTGGATTGTAATTTGTACTGCTGGGTATCAATGTGTGTGTTTTCCTTTGTCTCGACCTTATTGCAAGTACCATTGCCCCATCGTGTATTTAATTATTGTTGCGCGGTGGGCGCTACATACTAGTAGTCCCCTATATATAAGTGCTTCTTGCGCGTCGAGGCACCAACGTTGCTCTCCACATTCATGCCGAACTACTCTCACTATTCCTTCAACAACTATGGACCCGGGAATGTAAATTTTTTCGCCGGGGACCATTACGCAACACCTACCAATGGCCGTTCCTTCAATCATGGCAATATTAATGTCGGTGCGGCACAGGAATCTCGTGTTTGTTATGCTGACAACTTGGGCGTTTGTTTCTTGACAGGTTGTGAGAGGGCGCGGCGGTCGTGGCAACCACTACTTCTCCTATAGCAGCTCAGGCAGCGCTGACCCCCCGGAAATCCAAACCGCCGATGTACATTACTTTCGCTTGCCGGTGACTAGAGGCGGGATGCCCCTGCGGGCGAGCAACCATATCAATGTCCGCAGAACAAATAGCTCCATCGCCGGGTGTTACAAGATAGATCGCACCCTGAACGCATGTGCATCTTCGGGACTTCTGGATATTGTTCGCTCGCAGCGTAGCAACCTATCTCTTGAGGCAATGAATGGATCCATCAATGCGAACATCCGTCTTGTTCTTCCGGGGACGTCGACGACTACCCCAGCAGGAAAGGCGCTGCTAACAGCATCCAACCAAAATGGATCCACCATTATTCGAGTGGTGAGCGCCCTCCTTCTATTAAATTGTGGAGAAACAGTAACTGATGTGCTGGACTGCGGTGTTTGAAGGATCCAAGAGGCCCGCGACCGCCTTTCCGTCTTGTCGCTTCATCTGGAAACGGTTCGGTCACGGTTCACATTCCCCGCTCATTCCACGGACCTGTGAACATCCAATGCAACAACGGCAATATCCGCGTGTCTCGGGAGATCAAGGACGATCTGATCGTTCTTTCTGATGAATTTAGCAAGAAGTGTTTCATTGGTGACCTCGCTGGATATGATGGGAGCGCTGGGACCGTCCAAGATGGGTGGGATGAACTCAGCATCGAAGCGGGCAACGGGAGCACAGGGATCTGCTATGCGGATGTTATCAGCGGGATCGAGGAGGTCGAGGAAGATGATATGCCGCCGACTTACGAGGCCACCGTAGTGGAGGAGGACGACTACTACACGGGTTTCAACCGTACATCGACCTATTCGAACGGCTATACTCGCACATCAACCTACTCTAATCCAGGAGGCGGCATCTTCAACATGATTTTCGGGTCTTCTGTGTTTCGCTGAACCTGGCGCCTCATCTATGTACAGGATTTGAGATTTGTACACCCCTTTTCCTGCGCTTGTGATTGCAGAACTTGTAGCCCCCCCGTAGACTACATAAAAGCAGCCAGTAGCTCGTTGGACAGGGCACGACGCGGACTATACTTACCACCTATGCTCTTCATCAATCGCAAATAAAAACGACCTGTGTTGACGACTTGTTTCCATGCGCAAGCCTTATGGAACTTTACAAGGCTAGGTATATGGGCATCTCCCTGGTCATCCTAGTTCTGAAGTGCCGTATTGAACTTCGTTAGCCCACAGGTTCGTTCATAGCGAGGTATGACAAGGAGATGAAATCATCAATGTCCGCCCCATCAAGGCCCAAATTCATTTCGCATGGATCAGAGAGCAATTTAGTATATATATGATGCTAGTTAATATACAATATACATTCGACGATTTCATAGCGACAGAATATACATCACCCTCAACCATATGTCACAGTTCACTACGGGATTCAGCCGCAATGTCACGGGGGACAGCGCCGATGGTCTTCATGAAGTTCTCAAAGGTCAAGATGCCCCCCATCGTATCCTTGTCGAAGTCAGAATCACGACCATGATTTAGGGTGTGAAACTGCGCCTGAGCAAACAAGTTGAGCAAAGGTTCGAGCCATGCTCTAATCAAAGACTTGAACGCTGGTTGAACTGCTGCGAACAGCACGCGGCGAGATTGTCGTGATATGCGGAAGAGAACCTTGCTGTCAGCATTGGCCTGGTAGTCATTCCCCTCCCATCCTCGTAGGACGCGATGCACTGGTACTAGGCGCCGAGGATGTTTCGGGTCGGGTAAAATGTTGAGCTCTTCATTGCCCATATTGTAGTGGACCATGGCCCAGATGAGGATGTAAAGGAACGACTACAGGTCATGGTAATATCGATGAATCGGAAGCTCGTAGGCCACTTGAAGAAGGTCTAACGCCATGAAGGGGGGCGTCCCTATCCGACATTGCGTAACTGGAGGAGGGGCCGCACCATCTTCAAATATTGACGAGAGATCCCAGTCATTGAGGAGTCCCAATGGCACCTTGCCTTGACCATACGTCCACATTACGTTGCCCTCGCTAAGATCGCGGTGAAGGACGCCCCAGCGGTAAGCGTGATAATGGCCTTGATTTACCAAAAGTGAGAATATAATTAAGGCTACAGGCAGGTGCGCTTACATTCAACGAGATCGATAAAGACCGACTTGAATTTCTCAACCGTTTCGAGTTCCCATAGATGTTTGTATCTAGGAAGAATGTCAATCGTAAGCTTGCGTGCCTCGTGTCTCAAGCTCTCCTCTCTAGAGCCGATCTTGCACCGAGGGAGGTCGAGCTCATTCATCGAGTATTCCCTGTGCTCAATGACCTCCGGTAAATGCTGCCGCATATAAGGGACTAGTTTGCGTAGGCGATCGATGAGGTCGTGCTCCCGCATTCTGACTGCTAATGGCCAGCTCCATTTGGCGACCAACTCATGGTTCTTGAGGCGACCGCTCAGTGCCGTGACGGGGTATACAACCGAGCCGCGCCCGACGACTCCCCGATAAACGTATAAGGGAGGCGCGGTGATGACGAATTGAGGATCTTCCTTGGAGGTCTTTGTGAGGTCGCGAGGGAGCACAATCTCGGCCCCTATGACGGTGCTGATTGGGCAGTCGAATGGAGGCAGATCAGTAGTGGCATCACCACTGGGTTGCAAGATCAGCGGCTCAAATCCAGCTTGCGCAGGCGTACATCGACCAAGTGCTAATGTTACCAACGCCAACTTCCAAGGTTCTTCAGCGAAGTCGAACGGCTGCGTAACAATCGCACCCATTCGATCGAAGTACCAAAGCGTGACCCAGAAGTTGTCCACCATCACTCCTATGCTCCAGCGACGATGGACTGTTGAGGCCATGGATTCCAGCGCATGATTGGCCATCTGTGTGTGGTCGATGGTCAAACGAGACGTCTTCCGCCGTTTGTTTCGCTTGGGAGCTTCACTCTCCCAAGGTCGCTTTTTGGACGAAGATCCAGGAGGAACGGGAGGGATAAGGCGCGACTCGGAAATGGTTGCCGTGGCCTTGTCGGGGGAAGCTGCTGAAGGAACGGGAAGGAGGTCGGTTGTCGCGTTGGACGGCTGCGTTGAGGGGTTACCAGGGAGCTGGGACATCTCGAGGATTGTCGGGATGCGGGGTGCAGGAGGTTCAGCTTTGGGCCCACGAGCGGGCAGTCCACTGTCGTACAAGATATCGGGCATGGTTTGAGGCAGATACCCAAACTCCTGGTGATAGTATTCATGCTGACGTTTTATCTCGATTGTAGCCTTCATCATGTGCCAGACATGGTCTCCAGTGTTCCACCAAATCGAGCCGTCCGGCTTTCTTAAGGTGTATTGATTCCTCAGTCCGCCGGCGTGCTCCGCTCTTGCGACAAACGCTAGATCTTCATCCTTTCTGAGCTCTTGCGCGAGCCGGACAAGAATTCGCTGGAAGAACGGATACAATTTGGATTCGTGGGCCTTCTGTTGGAGCATGCGGCGATAATTCGAGACGAGGTCGTCTGTCATATCCCATGCACGAGACTCGATACTCGAGATATCATCTTTTGAGATGGAGAACAAGGCAGTGACGAAATCTTGGAGGGGGGTGTCTATACTCCTGAACAAGTGACTGACGGGATCCAGGCCGCGACGAATATGGCCCTTCGCTGATGACGACCAGAGTTCTAGGGGCGATGGCGGTACGTCTACGTGTGATGTGTTAGCAAGTATGTCAAGGAGAACAAGGCCTAGACAAGATACCATCTCCAGAAAAACAATCGCAATTCGAGTTCGAGTAGCCGCAGCACCTACACGGGTAGGAGCTAGGGGCTAGGGGGAGAGACGGAGCCCTCCAGTGCACCTGATCTACCATTTCTCTGGACGTAGGCTTCGGCACGGAATGCTCGATGATATGTACAAGCAGAGTTGCGACGCGGGCGTTTCTGAGAGAAAATGTGGCGAGTCAAGACGGAGACACGATGATCTCGGATTCTAGCAAGTGGATGATTGATATATAGCAAGGGAGATAAGAGGATACAAAGGCAAAGTGGCCCATTCCACGACGACGAGGCTAAGTGGCCACAGTACATTCTCACAGTCAGAGGAATGTCTGTGCAAAATTGTGGCAATATCCGAACTTTACTGCCAAATATGGTCTTAGTAGTGGCCAGTCGAAGAGCTATTTGCAATAAATCACCTAAGGCCAATGTACCCGCATAATCTTCCTCCCAACTCCTGCACTCTTCTCCCAGACAGTTTCCACATGTCCTAACTGTCCCTCGACACGAGCGACAAATTCAGACACGCCACCCCCTACGCCAAAGTACAGAACTTTGGCGGCTACGAGGCACTGATATTCATGCTGGCCGACTGCTTTCTTCATCAACTCGATAAGAGCTGACAGACTCTCTACGTGGTATATAGTTTCCGAGGTCAACACCATATCATATGACCTGTCACGATTGGCTGCAAAGCACAAAGCCATCCATGAGTTGACGATGTGTACAACTCTAAAATATAGCTCACCGTCCTCTTTGGTGAGTGACAATGATTTCTGCAAATCGAATGTCTCCCACGAGCCAGCGAAAAACCGCAACGAAATTTTGAAAGCCAAGAGAGAATCCTGGAAGGCCGCTACCAGTTCAGAGGTGATCGGTAGCTCGCCTGGTACAGTGGAATCTACAGATGGAAACGACACTTCGCTTGAAGATATCGACTGGCGAAAAGAGACGGACGCCGGGGACATATCTAAAATCGGGTCAACGGATTGCACAAATGAGAGTAGAAGTCACGGTGTACTGACACCAACTGAGTAGGATGTTGGGCAGCGTGACAAGCTGGAGTACCGCATCATTGTAATCTTGGAGGTGAATGTGGGTCATCGGAAGCCCGGTATTCGTAGGAAGCTGAGCAAACAGGCGTTCTAGGAGATAAATCGACGGTATGGCCGTCCCGCAGCCTAACTTGGAGATTCGTTTAGTATGGTATTCCTAAAAGAAAGGGGAGAGGCTCACCTCTAAAATGACCTTGCCCGTTGGGCTTCGAGCTCCGCTATTTTCCAGATAATCCACCAGGTCTAGTGCACATTCCCAGGTTTTCAGTCCGCCTTCGTACACGCCTGGCACCAAATCGGACGGCGAGTCGACAAATTTCAACGATGATTCAGAAATTTTCTCCCGTTTGCTGGTTTCCTCGTCAGGATCCTCTTCCGCCTCAGAGATCAGTTGGAACCGAGCGTCAAATAGGTCTCGTCGAACAAGCGTGAGGTCTCTTCCGGAGGAGAGGGGGATCGATAAGGGAGAATACGATATCATGTCTGGTAGCGCGTCGAGCTGAACTTTGATTCCATGGTAATCGCCTCGAGAAATAGCACAAGGCCAGAAGATGAAAACTCACGAGTTCATTCAAGGTCAACTCTCGAAATGTTTGCATAGTTCCTGCCTCCGAACTGCTTGGATTACTCGAGGGTTCGGGCAGGGGATCTAACACTGTCGAATCCTTGTCTGCCCCCTCAACATCGAAGTTGAACTTGAACATTATAGGTGGAAACTTGTCGACAAGTAAGTCAGTGGTAGCCCAAGTAGTTTAGCGCCGGGCCGTGGAGAACTTAATAAGGGCCACCAACTTCAAGTCACTCACAAGGGCGCACAATGGGCGAATTCGAGCTGCACATTACTGAGAAAGACGAAGCTGGCCGGACATATCGAAGTCGTTTCCCCAGAGACTCGGTACGCGTCCTTGTTTATCCCTTCGCCAATAAGTGCCTCCATGTGTTCTGTACTTTATCTCCACTCGCTACAGGCACACAAAGTTGGCCCGACACAACATGACTACGCACATAGCGGAACGGGGGCGACGACCACGATGAGGCAGCTAGAAAATACCATAGCCTTTCTCAAGAAGGTCTTCCTCCCCTCAGGATACCCCGATACGGTCTCTCCTGGTTCGCATACGCCCCCGTTCATTATGTGACACCTGACACCGACGAATGTGTGCATTATAATGTGTCGCAGACTATATGAGGTGAGCGTGCGGCGTTCCTGTGATTTGTCGTTGTTCCGTTAATGTGTTGAGGAAGATACCAGATCATGAACGCGCTGCAGGCCTTTTGTAGTTCACTGGCAACGCTGATATCGAACCGCGCCGTGCTTGAGGGTAGGGTTGTAATAATTCGCATCATTGCATAACGACGCGAAAGTAATGTTAAATTTCTAAGGGATGGGGGTTGGAGACGCATCAGCAACCGCGACAAATGCACTGTTGCTCAGTGTTCTTCAGGATGTTTTTGGCAGGCTAACCAGTAAGTGCCCAGGGCTCGAACTCTATAACAACTCATTCCTCGGGTATGTAGCTATCATCGGGGCCTACCATTTCGGGTCATCCCTCTATCCTGAAGCCAAGCTCTACCGCATGCTCGCAGACGTCTTAAACGACGGTGCAATTGTTCTTGACGCCCTTTCGCCCCTCTTGGTCACACATTCATCGACACCTTCCTATTTCAAGTACGTCCGAGTTCATTAAGGATATATCAAAGCCGACTGACTGATGTGTTCTTCATCAGCCTGCGATTCGTACGCGTTGCTGCCCTTTGCTTGAGCAGCACCCTCCGCTCCCTCTGCGGGATTGTAGCGGGTGGATCCAAAGCCGCCATCACCCTCCACTTTGCGTCACCCCTCCACGGCAAAGGCGACGTCGGGGACCTGAACGCGAAAGACGCTAGCAAAGAGACCGTCCTAGCCCTCTCTGGTATGCTAGTGAGCAAGCACCCTGCTCCCTCCCCAATTCGTGTCTCATGTCATGGTCACTCTCATGGGTGTAGCTGGGCACACTCATCGTACCGTATCTCAAGACTGCCTCTACGATCTACCCTGTCCTGCTTTCGTTGATTCTGCTACACCTTCTCATTAATTATGCTGGTGTTCGGGGCTTAGAGCTCCGTTCGCTAAACCGCCAAAGGGCGGGTATTTCGTGGCTTGCATATGCTCATGCACATTCTACCTCCGAAGGTAAGTGTTTATGCGCTACGGCGGCCCTTTCTTACGCTTGTTTATATATCCAGACGTGTCACAACCACAGCGAAAGACAGGCGTGCGCACGCCAGTTGAAGTAGCTCTCCGCGAACGTATCTTCGAGCGTCCCAGCGTCATTCGCGACCCTTTCACCCATCGCGTGCTTGCGATATGTCATATCGGGACCACTTCGCTGCGTGCTTTGACCACGACGAGCAAGGCCAAGGCGAGTAGTCACCGAACGCTACCTTCTTGCAGGTCGCAGGACCTCAAGTCCTGGACCGACATCTTCGCAAAGGAGAGGTACCTCCTCGCTTGCGAATGTGCACATACGGAGGTATCCTCTTCCTCTGCACCACGCATCACTATGCACGTCCTCCTCAAAGACGGGCATTCGGCGATTGACCACCTGAAGGCATGGGCACACGCGTCGGAGGCTGCGTTTTTACTGCATCAGCATCCCCTGCCCGCGTCTTCCAATGGCGGTGAGGATCTCCTCGACGTCATCGAGCAGAGCTATCGTGAACTCGAGAGGGATGGGAGGTGGAATGCGTGGGTAGAGGGTATGAAGGGTGTCGGGTGGGATGTGAGGGAGGGTGCCGTGTTGGCTGGCTCTCCGAAGGTCGTAATTGTGGAGATTGGAAGAAGCGAAGATCGAAAACAGGTGTAGGGGATCGTGACTATGTATATTTCACCCGCTCTTGGAAATGCGACACTGGGGATGGCCCCAAGATGTCTATCTCCGACTACAATGTCGGATCCGATTAAATTCCCTTTGAGAGCTTCCGGTCGTTCCTCATAGCATTTCGTACTAGGACAAATTCGCAGAGCGCTTAGCACTCAGTGCTTGAGGACACTGTGGTTCGAATGCGGCAACCTGAGACTCGGCCTCCATCTCCAGCACGCGAAACACCTCCCCATTTCCCGTCGACTATGAATGGTGTGGCGATAGTGAGTCTGCACCAGGTCATGGCCGACACTGTGGATTTCTTCGTAGATTCTGGGAAGGCGGTGGAAGGAGCGGTGGTGCTGACTTGCGACGGATTCCAGGGTTACGAGGTACCCAAAGTGTTTGAAGACTCGGAACATGTTCTGCGGTATGTACTATCAGAGGCGGGGCAGGTCCGTTGATCCCACGCTCGAGTAAGCAGTTCGTCAACGTCGCGATGCCTGAGCGAGGTAAACAATGCACAGTATTGCATTCTTACCTCCGCTACTTCAGTTTCCCAGGTCCTTGACGTGGCCGAATGTATTGTACGCTACAAGATGTCATCGCTGAACAACATTTCTCTTCATCGTTGCCGGGAGCTGAGGACTACAAAGTGGGGGGGTTGCATCACCGTGCATATTCTCAAGAATTCTTTCTTCGGGGCCGGGCGGAGAAATTGCTCCTCGAATTGTGCGTTCTGCGCGTGAATATAGATAGCATTTGACGTGCAAATGAAGCGCATGCTGTTGGCAAGTGACCATTGGTAGTAGTATTGCGGACGAACTAATGAGCCAATACACAGGAGAGTATTGGAATATAATCGAGACACTGAAAGCGTGTCTACACACGTACGAGAAGAGTGCAACGTAGGTGCTAACCTGTCGGGTGGCATTGTTAGTAGTTAAGTCGAGATTAGTTTAGATTTACTCACCTCACGACTATCAAGCGATCCTGAACACCTCTTCGCCCAAGCCCATCTCCAATGCCTCCCCGTCCATTATCCCATCGCAATAACACTCTCCAACCAGGGTGTACAGACTCCCTTCACTATTGTTAATGGGCCGCAACACAAACGGCACCATAGCACCGTACAATACGCACACTACATCCCCGATTTCCATCTCTAGAGGGCCGACGCCAACAAAACCCCCCTTGCCCGTGAACGGCTTCCGAAACCATATGGCACTCATCAACCCAAAATAAGACTGAGCCGTAGCACTCAGTCTTAGCCTCGCTATCCTCATCTGCGTCGCCTTTGCTTCGCGTTCTTGGAGCCCGACATGTTCCAACTCTTGCAGCTGCTCGTCCGTGAGTGGAATGACCTCCGCAATGTCCTGTCCTAGTAATAGTGCATTCGACCAGAGGAGCATGTTCTTGACTTCATCATGCGCATGGCAGCCCGCTGTAGTAGCTCGACGACTAGTTCCAACGCTCGCATCGATGTATTCGTGGTCGACGACGGGGATACGCCAAGCTGCTTCGGCGCGACGAGCTGGGGATGCTGCGTGCGGATGATTCGACACCATGGGGGCGGCGATGTAGCTGATTATGTCGGAACAAGGGAGGAGGGCTCCAAGTGGCGAGCGCGAAACACCATCTTCCTTCAACGCCCATTGTCTCCCAACCTTGCACATGCAATCAACAACGACGCCACGGCAGTTGAGAATGTAGGGCTTCTCATCGGAGTCAAGAGGGGGGAGGTGCGGTGTCGAGCCGGCGGCGGCGAATGGGCGAATCGAGGTGACTGTTACGTCTCGAAGGATGGAATCTCTTCGTGTCGTGTTCAAGTCGGACACCCAGCTCGGTAGACGATTGCTAGTCTTGGGGTATTCCACCATCGAGAGAACATCGATCTTCCCTTGATTGATGATCCGTTTCGTAGCGTCTGTATAGACCTCTTCCCACGTTCTCGTGTAGTCGACTTCAATTCCCAAAGTATCGGCATCGCAGGCCAGGCCCAACAGGCCATATATGCGGTCTCTGCGGTCGGCGAACCCTGGACGAGATCGATATTTGTGGATCAGGTAACCCAGTGTCTGGATCTTCCGCTTTTCGGGGTTGTGGTACCAGTTGCGGTTGTGGATTACAGGCTTAATGATGTCGAAGGCAGTGTCTGGTGCAGCCATGATCTCGGCGATGGGCTTGTACTCATCCTCGGTCATGGACGTGCGATTGAGCTTCAGCAGCGCATCGGCGATCTGGAAGTGCGTAAAGTAAAAGTTCATCGCAGCGTCGAAAACGTCGGAATTGATGGTCTTGAGACCACATTGGAAAACGAGGTGAGAGGGGATGGCGACCTCCTGCTTGATCCAACCTCGCTCGAAGTACCGGCGTTCAAAGAAAGCGAGACACTCGAGGCGTAAGGGGAGCACGTACTCCCCGTGTTGGAGAGCAAGCTTACGGATCAACGATTCCATGTTTGATGTTGGCTTGAGTGAAGGTGGTGAGCGATGAAGCCAGCCTGGATCGGCTGCTGCGTGTGCCAGAATTTCTTTGGCGTCCTCGTTCGTAAGATCCTGCAAGCCAACCTCAACCCCTTCCGATCCGATGGAGTTGAGAAAGTCCATGACCAAGTCTGAACCATCAGCAGCAGGCCCGAGCCACGATATGGTCTGCGAGGCGCAGGAGTATATCTGTGACATGAGGGGAACTTGGACCGCCTTTTCCCTCACGTCGTCCTGGTTTATGCATATTTGGTCGATCCACAGCGATGCGGGCGCATCCTCCCGCTGCAAAGCGAGCAAAGCAACCTCAAGACTTGCCGTAATCGAGAATTTGGCATTCCCATTGATTAAGATCTCGCTCCGCAATCCTGGATCTCCCCAGGTGTATGATAGAGCGGAGAAGTCCTGGGGGTGGAATAGTGAGGTGACGAAGAGCTCGCCGCGAAGGCCTGGCACATCTTGCGCTTTTGAGGCAAGACGAAGGAGGCGGATTTCGCCAGACTCGAGAGGAACGGTGGAAAAGACGTCGTCCATTGACTCAGGTTTCGACTAGTTGGCAGTCAGTGAGAACAGCAGCAAATGAAAAGAAGATGCACCAACAGACAGCGTAAGCATTCACTTCTATTGTCCACAACTGTACAGCCCAGCTACGCGCGGCGGCAGAGCGTGCATTTTCGCTTCGATTTGGAAATTTCAGGGCACCAGTGAAGAGGCGATGCTAGCCTGCTGCTTTCTGTAGTATGCTCAGCGACAATCAGGACCAGGTATGTTGTGGAGGAAGGACTGGGGAATGGTTACCGACAGGAACAGGTTTCGAAAGCTAGCGGAATACCATATTTGGCAGTATGTTTACAGCTATTTTCAGTGAGCTTGACAGTCGCGGGAAAATGTGTGCTCGGAAATTGAAAATTACTTACCAACAATATGTAACGGGTAACTTTCCGAGGTCCGCGAGACGGAGAAAAGAGCTGAGAGACGGCGAGTCAACCGAGACCTGTGTTGACGAGACGAAGATACAGGAGGCGACCGGCGGAGTACAAGTACGCTAGGGCTTAGTTAGATATCCAGGAAATATTTCTAACACCTGTTACTAACTTGGCCTCGCTCAAGGGATATCCTAACAGCTGTTACTAACTTGGGGTTCCCACGCTTATTTCTAACAATTAACTACAGTTAATAACAATGTTAGAATTGTAAGTACGGTTGAAGATCATTGCCGAAGAATTGTGCATCACTTATTGGATAATTTGATGACCTCTCGAGTGATGTCAATGGAAATCCTGTACTTGATTTTTGGCTGGCTACAGAATGTGTTGAGTGTGTCAGCCGCCGCAAGCTGGGCCGATAGCAACTTGCTGTACTGAGGGATTGTAATTCAAAATCCTGAAATCGCCTGGTAGCATATACATCCATCATATCTTCAACCTCCTTCAACTGTATCCAAAATCCACGTTAGAGCAGTACAAGGTTAAAGCAATTTGGTTTATCTTCAACTTAATCAGACTGTTGTAAACGAGCTCCGACCGGATGAACTTGAGGCATGGTTCAAGAGCTTCTATGGGCTGACCAGTAAGTGCTGAGGCGTGTTTTGCCAATCTTCAGGCCTTCAGGAGTCGGTGAGCAAGTTCGATTTCCTTCAAATAGTCACTGAAGGCTGGTGCTGAGCGCTGATCTACTGTGTTTGTCGAGCATGAAGTGGCCACGGACATTGCCGACACCTGCAGTTAGTCTTTTCTCATAGCTAACAATTCTAACAACCAGCACCGAATGACCCCGTTAATAACAGTTAGTAACACCTCGTTATTAACCTCTGTTACTAACTACCGACTTCTTAACGAAGCCCTAAAGTACGCTACACGGGAAACACTGAGAGGAGTCCGTAGTGGTAACAACTACAAGCATAGCGCATAAAGGATACAGTGAGTGCATATAATCTACGAAAGGCCGTGAACTAACTAGAATGGCCGTGAATAACTGGAATGGCCATGACCCGAGGGCCTGACCCTCACATCATCCCCCCTTTAAGGGAGACAACATGGTGCGACGAGTTTTAAGGCTCGGGGTCATAACGCACAGAGGGATGCGAGACTCTACCAGAGCGGGTAGTAGTCTGTGCAGGGGGTACATACCGAGATCTCAATCTCTCGCGTATGACCGGAGGGGAAGCAGGACGGGCAGTGAGCAGAGGCATGGCAGGATGAGGAGCGGCGGCGTGGACGAGCGGTTCGACGGGCGGTTCGAGATCTGTGAGGGCAGGACCAGAGGTTAGTTGCATAGTGTCATAAGTAGGAGAGTTTAGTATCATAAGGGGAGAGTATGTATGGTTGATAGTAATAGGATGAGGACATGGGGCTTTAGGATGTCTACGATGAAAGCGATCCACAAGCTCATTGGCAGAAGTGGGAATATCAGAGAGAGGGATTCAAGAATCTTCGGAATCGGGCTGGTCTTTCCAGCGCACGAGATATTCGTAGCGATGTCCGAGTTTTCTGCAATCAAGAAGGGAATGAATGGAAAGAGCGGGGTCTTCAGCAAGTGTAAAAGGTTGAGACTCAGAATGGGGGTGGAAGGTGGAAGGATCGGTGTAAGGTTCAAGTAAAGAGACATTGAAGACAGGGTGAAGGCGAGATAGGTAAGAGGGAAGATCAAGGAGGTAGGACGATGATTTGACCTTTGTGAGGATGCGATAAGGACCCAAGCGACAGTGATCAAGTTTGTCGGAAGGACGAGTTGTTTTGATATGGCGTCGTAGAAGCCAGACAAGTTGGTCAGGCTGAAAGCCGGGAGCAGGGAGGTGACGTCTATCGTAGTAAAGGGATTGTTGCCATTGTGCGAATTTGAGTTCGGCGCGAAGTTCAGCATGAATATGCGTGAGTCGTTCGGTGAGTGAATCAGCGGCAGGTGTGGTAGAGAGTTCAGAGAGGCGAGGTTCAAAGGTGGGATGGAAACCGAGATTGGAAAAGAAGGGTGTGTGTTTGGTAGAAGCATTTTCTAGGTTATTGAAGGTGAATTCCGCAAGCAGAAGGTAATCGACCCAGTCGTCCTGCTGGTATGAGCAGTAGGCACACAGATAAGTCTCTAGAGTTTGGTTGGTGCGCTCTGTGAGACCATCTGTTTGAGGGTGATATGCTGTGGACGTGCGAGGATCGATACCGAGACGTGAACAGAAAGAAGTCCAGAAGTTTGAAACAAAAAGAGAACCACGGTCAGAAACAATTGAAGAAGGAATACCATGGAGGCGAAATATGCGGTCCAAAAATAACCAAGCAAGATCAGAAGCAGTAAGGGTTTCGGAACAAGGAATGAAATGAGCAGCACGAGTGAAGCGATCACAAATGACCCAGATAGAATCATAATTATGGGAAAGGGGAAGTTTAACAATGAAGTCCATAGAAATGGATTGCCAAGGGCGAGAAGGTATATCTAACGGTTGAAGAAGTCCAAAAGGTTTATGACGAGGCATTTTGATACGAGCACAAATGTCACACGCATTAACGTACTTGCGAACATAAGTGGTCATGCCAGGCCAAGAATAGTCTCGAGAAACGAGGCCGAAGGTGCGCGTGCTACCAGGATGACCCGCGATAACGGAATCATGATGAGAGGAAAGAATTTCGGAGCGTAAGGAGGGTGGAACATAAAGACGACCTTGGTGAAAGACAAGTCCAGCTTCAGTGCGAAAGTTGGTGTCTCCGTTTGCCACCGCTTCGCGCCACGTAGTGTCCTCTTGAAACACTGATTTAAAGCGCTCCAGGAGTTCTGAGCTGTCAATAGCGAGAGTAGTGAGGGCGGAAGTAGAAGCAACAGGAGATGCGACATGAAGCGGAGGGTCGTGCAGAAACTGGGAGTGTTTCGGGGTAAGCAGCACTTGATGTTGAGCTTCAAGGTGCTCATCCCCCCTTTTAAGCTTGAAATCTGGTCTGCGCGAGAGGGCATCAGCAATGTTCAACAAGCCTGGAGCCCATTTTAGGCGAAAATCGAAATCGGAAAGGAACATTGCCCAGCGCGCCTGGCGGCGGTTAAGCAAGTGAGAAGACATGAAGTATTTGAGGTTTTTATGGTCGCAAATGATGGTAATTGGGTGAGGGGAGCCGAGAGTCCAAGCGCGCATGTCACGAAAAGATTCGACGACTGCGAGGAGTTCTTTATTGTGGACTTCGTAGTTGATTTCAGCAGGCAACATTTTTCTGGAGTAGAATGTGACAGGGTGGAGATGGCCAGTCTCGTCTGGTTGCTGGAGTACACCAGAGATTGCGAAATCGGATGCGTCAGTGGTGAGAGTAAGAGGAGCTGAGGGGTCGAAGCGGTGTAGGATGGGTGCGGAGAGGAAAAGTGATTTGAGTTTTGCAAAGGCGTTGCGGTTCAGCGTCACCCCAGCGCTGTAAGGGCAACCTCAAGATGGCCGACAGCGCAAGCCTAGCAGAGGGAGAATCCAAAGATAATG
>QLOV01000792.1:0-27258 GCA_003313735.1 Pleurotus platypus | reverse complement strand
GTGAAGGGTAATGAAGTGGGGAAAGAGGATAGAGGTAGCTCGGACGAGCCCCGAAGTGTATAGACAAGTCCGAGCGAGTCCGAGCGAGTCCAAAGCGAGTCCAACGTGCGGGAAGACTCCGGAGTCACTGGACGTGACTCGGATGTGAAAGGAGTGGGCGGAAAGGAAGTGGAAAGGAAAGGAAAGGGGATGAAAGTGAATGAAGGGGATGTAGGTAAGAGTCCGTGGGATGAAGGAAAAGAGAAAGGAACAAGGAGGAAGGGAGAGGGACAGGGGAATAGGAGAAAATAGGAGTGTCCCCTTTCAGAAACCCCACACACCTTCCATAAAGATACTGAATTGTTCTAACTATTGATTGCCACAGCCCAAATATCAGCTGAAGTCAACTCGTTGACATTCTGCTGGCCTAGCAGATTCAAAGGAGTGACGACAATTATCAATTTCCTCAATCCATCTGCCTGCGCCATAATCAGAGGAATCCAGAAGGATAAGGTCTTTCCGGATCCCGTTGGTGCGCAGGTGACAACGTCTTTCTGTTCACAATAGATAGCTATCGCAACATTGATTTGGAACAGACATGGCCGCTTATTGAAGTGCTTTGATGTGAGATCGTGTATGGCTTCAGGACTCCAGACACGTCACAATGGCATGTAGTGACAACTTGAAGTTAATTAATTGTCAGCTAATTAAATTACTACATTGAGTTTTATTGAATGTGGGAACTATAATTAACTCAGCAAATAAACCACAACTGGTGTCACTCTTGACGAAGGGCATGGGAACAGATTCAGAGGTCTCGGCGACATATTTTGCCAGCCGCTCTGTCAAGAGTTTCAAGCTCGCTTGACAGTGTACTTGTTTACATCGCGCCTTAGCGTGCGTCACGTGCTTGAAAAATTCTCTCATACGAGCGGCTGGTTCTAGGAGCCTGGGGACTCCCCTTGCCTGCCAGTGGGTGACTTCCCGTAAGGTTTTGAAGACAAGTTCACATCTTCAAATGCTTCATGTTGGAGTTAGCGTTGCACGTTTCAAGTGTTCGCCGAATCTGAGCACGCGGTTATCTAATCACATTTAGTTAGAAGTAGATTACATTTGATTGTTCTCACGTAGATAAATAGGTAGTGTGAATGAGATGACCCCTCGCGCGTTTGCGAGGGTCTACTGCTATCTCACACCCGAGTAACCGCGAAGAAACGGTTATTTCTACACTTCAAACTGCAAGAAGCCGATATGCCGGACGCCACCATCAGCATTTTTGAGGTCCGAAACAGCAGTTGTGCGTCTTCAGACTTGCAAGTCTGGAGAGGGGTCGGTACCCCTCCTCAGACTCTGAATTCATCTTCAAAGACATTTGACGCTCCGCGCAACGGCGTTAAACCTGAATTGGGGAGTGGTTGCATGTGCGCACTTACTCTATTAGGGAATTTCTATTACACGTGCCAATTCTTGTGTTATGGTCCGACTTTTCCTTTCTTTTCTTTTCTCCTATTTATCACATGACGAACACGTAGATACTTATGAGACATAGCTTACGCCCTCGGGCCGTATTTATAATCCCCTTAGTCAGAACCTCGCCGTAGATGCATGGGTGCAGTCCATGACATCACACCTCAAGGTGATGAGCTAACCAGTCCATGGAAAGCCGACAGGCTACGGCGTGTATGTAGACATGAGGACGAAGCATGTATGGTAGTATATAACATCGAATATCATACCCAGAGACGTTAACTCGTTCTCTTGGGAATACCACTATTACAGTGCCTAAGTCAGCGTCTTCGACGACCTTTCTCTTTTATCTTTACTCACTCGACTTGTCATCTTGCGGGGTCCGCGTACGCATTCATTGTGTATTAGTGTCGCCCTGACATCTTGGGCCCATTCCACCAGTCGTACTCACCGAGTGGACGTTGCGTTACGGTTTGGAGAAGACGAACTGAGATTTCCAAAGAATAGTTTTCAATCTCCGTCATTTTGGGTTTGAAGACGATTCTGTCTTCAGATTCTTACGGGAAGTCACCCAGTTAGCTCTTAACTTGACATTGTCCTTGTTTGTCTATTTTCTCACGGGAAGTCGTATATAGCACTGAAGAGCTCAACTCGCGATACAAGTCGTGCTGGTTCTAGGAGCCTGGGGTCCTCGTCCTCCGTCAAACCACCCGGTCACGTCACTTCCTTGTACGTTCTCTCTTGACCATCATGCCCTCAGCCAAATTCCCCCTCGTCGACCCTCAAAACCCTCTGTACTGCCCGGCGGTCTCCCCTTCTAGCTACCTGAGCCATCTTCGAGGAAATCAAGGCTCTTATGAGGATCAAAGCACTTTCTCCCGATCTTTTGCTCGTCTGCTGGTTCAGGCTCTGGACGCGATGCCCTCTGTAACCGCAAAACTATCTTCTGGGTCTCTATATACTCATCTGCCACCACTGTGGGAATACGACGACGAATCAACCTTGACTGCCTGTGACTCGGACATGGACTCTCTGGCGCGGAACCCCCACGAATCTCGGCCTTCGAAACGGAAGCGACTCCGTGACGATTCTGGATCATTTCCTGGGCTAAAAGGACCGTCTAAATACGCGCGCTCATGCCCTTCTGTTCACGATAGCTCGTTCGAGGTTGGATTAACTCGTGATACACTACACTATTCTGGCCTCGTCTCTTCCCCTCCCGAAATCGCCTCTGAGGACACCAGGTGTGAGGCAGATCGCCTTAGGGCCAGGATTCGAATTCTAGAAGGTCCAGTTCCTTTCTGCGTTGCGAGAATTCAGACTATATGCGCATATATAGATGCTCTCCGAGGTCCCGTAACTGGGACCGAAACTCCTCGAGGAATCAAGTCATTTATCGAACACCTGGACTTGCTGATGCCGGGTATACGCCTCAAAGATCGCATATATGCTCTGTCTGAATTATCCCATCAAAGTATCCTTGACTTTCTCGGGAACCATGGTACGCTGTGTATCGTGGATGCTTATCTCCTTCCGTTTATTCTATTCAGGTCTTCTCACATATCGCATTCTCGACACTTTTCGAATGTCTGAGATTCGCTTCCTCTCTCTCGATAAATCACTGGCACGCGAAAACGGTCTCAACCTGGGCTCCTACGACACACTCTCAGGTAGGTCCACGCATCTCCATTACCAACGAATCACACAGATAGATCCTAGTCCTCGGAAAACCGGACGCATTTTTATTCCTATCGGAACTCTCCCTCAACGGAGCTCAACTTCGCGACATCGACATTCTGAATGTACACCACCTTCCCCGTCTAAGTAGCCTATCTCTTGAAGAAACCGGAGTCGGAAACGAAACGTAGGCACTGTCCCTTTCGTTTCAGATAGCAATGGCTCACACGCTTTTAGCATATTTCACCTTACGGCCCTCAAACGTACCTTGGCATTTCTCTCCCTTTCGCGTAACCCTGCCATTGACGACGACTCCGTCCCCGCTCTCCTCATGCTAACTAAGCTCGAATATCTCTGTCTTGTCGGCACCGGCGTACGAATGCCTGGTCTACGCCGGTATGCCAACGCGATCTGGGAAGATGACCGTACCATAAGGATTGACTGCCCTGCCGAATGCGAAAAATACATCTCACGTAAGCTCGCCTTCCATCATATATAGTGCATTGTTTGATTGACCTTCTCTACAGGTGTTCATACCAAGTATCTAACATGCCCTGCTCCACCCCTCATTGTCGCCCCCGAAGTTTGTGGACAACTCTCAGCAGGGGCACTTAAACGGAACCTAGTTGCTCACGCCATCGCGAACCCAACCATCTTCGCAGGTGGAAGTAAACAAGAAATGATCATCCGATTGAAGGACATATTGGAGATGAGACGTTCCGATTTGCTGGTAAGGGATCTGATCCTTGGCGTAGAGGAAGAGGATGGGGATGAAGACTTTGTGAATGAAGTGGAAAAGCAGCTGGTATGAGAGGGAAGCTTCGTTTTATTTGATCTTATGCGCTGTTCGTTGTCGTATCGTTTTTGAATAGGCTCTTGTATGTTCTTTCCGCAACCTATACGACTCCCAGCATGAACAACTGGGCCCAGTCACTCTTCGCTTGCATATTCGGAAACTCATTGATTTCTCTTGTCTGTTATTCGGGGTGTCTTGGGATTATCAGATATACATGCGTCGAGTGGCATGTAGCGATCAAGGAGATAATTGTAGCGCAAGAGTACATAACAGCATGTGTGCATAGAGACAAATGAATGAACGCCGACAAGCATGACCTCGTGTATAGCGTTGCTCACTGAAAGGAAAGGAGAGGTTAGAGAACAATGGAATAACTTTTGAATCGAGTACATACAAATTGGAGGGCAGCCCCCTTGGTCTTCTTCTCACCACCCAGCTCGAAGCTAGACAGGATAAATAATTTGCAGGTGGCTTGAAGTGCGGATGACTCACTGCTTGCATCGCTTGAGGGAAATTTGCATTTTATACTTGCACACTGTGCATTCCAACCGTAGTACGACCTTCTTCGTTGTCTTAGCCTACGAAAGACGGGAATGTGAGATGCGTAATCGGTACACTCCACGCGCGAGGGCCTACCTTCTTGTGGAAGACAGGCTTCGTCTGACCACCATAACCCGACTGCTTGCGATCGTAGCGGCGCTTTCCCTGGGCGAAAAGGGAATCCTTGCCCTTCTTGTATTGTGTCACCTTATGAGGGCTACATCACCTCCTTCAGCCAGACGTCCGTATCCGGAGCAATTCTAAACGTACGTATGCTTCTTGCATGTCTTGCCCTTGCAGTCTACGCATCAGAGACGAGCCGTTAAGTCAGAAGGATCACGGAAGTTTGCCTTAACTTACAGGTCCTGCGAGTCCTAGAATATTACGGAACAAATGGTCAGGTATTGTGCGGACAAGTAACATCAAGACGTACTTCGGGATGTTGACCATTTTGTTGTTGAGGATGCCGCCGATGGGTGACCTTCTTGCTGCCAGATAATTCGATGGGGTGGTTCGGAAACTCCCGAATGGTGTGAAGTGTTCTGTATAGTTGCACTTTCAAGGTTTTGTACCTTATGTAATCGGGCATCAACCAATTCGACGATGGTAGTTTGCACATTCAGTATATAGATAAATCGAAAATTACCCCATACTTCATGGATCTACGCACATACGACGCATGTACGTTTCAACACATACAGTTTAGAGCCAGGGGAACTCAAGCAAAGATGAGCCCGATGATTGACGACGATTCATCATCCCGTGACTACAATATTCCCCTATTCCGATTCTGTATCAAGAAGCTAGCGTCCTAGTACAGCACCCATTCCTATCCTAGGCGTGACTGTAACCCCCAAGAGCAGCTTGATAAACTCATAGACGTGGCCCCCGTATATGTAAAGCAATATGATAAACTGGATAGCTTTGCAACATGGCTATCCTAACAAATCAATCCGAAGTAGTCGCCTTCGATTAGTGATCATGGATACATTCTGCTCCATAGTGCGAGCCCGTCTGATGATACTGACATACAAGATCGTTCAGACCGTTGCTCATAACGTGTATGTAATTATATATTCACTAAAGTACTACTCTATCGGCCATGGGTCGACACGCAAACTTGACGTGCCTGCAGCAACGGGGTCGGTCCATGGTCAACAGATGTTGCAATATTATCCCTTGATCTCTATCTGGCAACTTGCCAAAAACAAAGCTAGTGAGACTGTCGCCGCGTCGGCGATTGTGCCCATCACGTGAAGACTTTTCCGCGTTCCATACAGCATTTACCAAATCCGGTAACTCTGTACTTTTTGCTATGGACGATCGACCACACAAGGCGCACAGACCGTCGCAGTCTGGCGCGAAGGTGGAGAAGAAGAAGGGAAAGGAGAAACAGCAAAACTCTTTCAATGAGAGGGTAATCCAACCCAGAACTCACATGCTACGAGAAACTCACCAAGTTTTATCACTAGGCTTTCGCACCCAAGTCTGGTCGACGAGCAGAACGTCAAGGCCGACGCAATGCCGAGAAGGACCAGACTCGCTTGCATGTTCCCCTCGTGAACCGAACTCCCGACGATGAGCCTCCACCAGTCATCGTTGCAATAGTGGGTCCCCCTGGTGTGGGCAAGACGACGTTACTCAAGTCTCTTGTAAGGAGATACACGAAACAGACCCTCAGCGAGGCCAAGGGTCCCATTACGGTCGTTGCGGGGAAGAAGCGACGGTTGACCTTTGTCGAGTGCAATAACGATCTCAATTCCATGATTGACATTGGCAAGATTGCAGACTTGGTGCTTCTAATGATAGATGGCTCGTTTGGGTTCGAGATGGTGCGTCGGCAACGCTATCCGTTTTCTACACACACTAATATGTCGCTCATTAGGAATCATTTGAATTCCTGAATGTCCTGCAGTCTCATGGCTTCCCCAAAGTGATCGGCATCCTCACTCACCTCGATCTCATAAAAAAGGCCGCCACCCTCCGTGACACAAAAAAGGCTCTGAAAAAGCGATTCTGGACAGAGATATACCAGGGCGCAAAACTCTTCTACCTCTCGGGAGTGCTGAATGGTCGGTATCCAGATACAGAGATCCTCAACCTTTCCCGCTTCGTTAGTGTCATGAAATTCCGCCCCTTGGTGTTCCGTAACACCCACCCGTACCTTCTAGCGGATCGACTGGAAGATCTGACTCCCCGTGAACTCATTCGAACGTCCAAGGGAAAATGCGATCGGACAGTCACCGTCTATGGGTACATCCACGGTACGAACCTTCGGCTAGGGACAAAAGTTCATATACCAGGCGTAGGGGATTTGGATGTCAAGAGCATAGCTAAGCTCGGCGACCCTTGTCCCTTGCCCGATATGAACTCAGAGAAGCGGCGAAAACTCAGTGAAAAGAAAAAGCTTCTTGTTCATGCACCGATGAGTGATGTCGGTGGGGTCGTTTATGACAAAGATGCCGTGTATGTCAACGTCCCGGGTAGCTTCACCAGAGGTAACGCGGATGGTACGTTAATGCAATACTTTCCTCCTTTATATATGTTTACCAGCATCGAGAGCAGTACCTCAAGGCGAAGGTGAACAGATGGTTATGGATCTCCAAGACGTCAATTCGACCCTGGAAGATGGTGTTGCGCGAAGTTCAATAAAACTATTTGGTTCTTCATCGAAAGCGTTGGTCGTCGAAGACAATACAGGTTTTGTCGAGCACGAACACGAGCAAGACAGCGATGATGATGATGAAGATGATGGTGATGACGCCGATTCAATCATTTCTGAGGATGAGGAGATGGAAGACGATGAAGCTGACCCTTCACCAGGTACCTCGGCTCATACTGGCCGCTCCCAGCGGCGACAGCCCACTCGCGTTCTACCCTCTATTGGCAAATCAAGCAAGCGCAATATAGAATACGCCGAGAGCGACTCCGAATTCGAATACAACGAAGGAGACGACAACAAGAGGGTTCGGTTTGATGAGACTGATGATCATATCCCGTCAGACGAAGATGAAGACGATGACGACGGGCAGGACGCCGACAATAAGGAGAACCTTCCAAAATGGAAGCGCAATATCTCCCACCTCCTTGAATCTTCGTCATCCCAGCGACCACGGCGGCGAGACTGGACGAAACTTATATACTCGTCCGATCTTACCCCCGTTCAAATTCTATCTTCTAACAAAGAGGAAGACTATCGCGAAAGCGAGGATGCATCCACCGAGATCGACGAATTCTTCCACGTCAAGAAGAGCGACAGCACTAACGACGATGAAATGTTAGATCAGACCAAAGATCCTCTAAATCCGAAAGCCCTTCAACAATGGGAAGACGAGGAGATGCTTGACTCGATTAGAAACCTCTTTATCACTGGTGCTTCAGCTGGAGACGCAGATGAAGAAGGTGAGGGAGAAGGAGAAGGAGCCAGTTTCGAAGATCTCGAACCAGGCCCCGTTGATACCACCGACGAGAAAGCCCGCGCCGATGCCCTTGCGGCCAAAAAAGCTGAGCTCAAACGCAAATTTGACGAGCAATACGACGAACCCTCGTCTTCCAAAGTTGACTTCTACACCGAAAAGAAAGATGAAATGGCTCGACAATTGGAACTCAACCGAGCGGAATTCGCTGCAATTGAAGACCCAGAGACACGTGCGCTAGTGGAAGGATATGCACCAGGCGCGTATGTGCGGATAGAGCTCGGCGACGTTCCATGCGAGCTGGTCAACCATTTCGATCCGACGTACCCCATCATCGTCGGGGGCTTGCTTCCTGCGGAGGAAAGGTTTGGGTTTGTACAGGTTCGCATCAAACGTCACCGATGGTATACCCGTACTCTCAAGACCAACGACCCGCTTATCTTTTCCCTGGGGTGGAGGCGTTTTCAATCTGTACCGATATATTCCCTCGACGACCATTCCATCCGCATGCGCATGCTGAAATACACCCCAGAACACATGCACTGTTATGGCACCTTTTATGGTCCCGTTACTCTTCCTAATACTGGCTTCTGTGCCTTCAATACTCTCACCAGCGATGCTCCGGGTTTCCGAGTCGCTGCCACAGGCGTCGTACTCGACATCGATCGCTCTGTGAAGATTGTGAAGAAACTAAAGTTGACGGGCGTTCCTCTGAAGATCTTCAAGAATACCGCCTTCATAAAAGATATGTTTAGCAGTGCTCTAGAGGTCGCCAAATTCGAGGGCGCCAATATACGGACTGTGTCGGGCATACGGGGACAAGTAAAGAAGGCATTGCCAAAGCCGGATGGTGCATTCCGTGCAACCTTTGAGGATAAAGTTCTCATGAGCGGTAAGTGTATTGTCAAATAGAGTTCACGGTTGCCCTGATGAACCTCCGTTTCCAGACATTGTATTCCTGAGGGCGTGGTATTCCATTGAACCTCGCAAATTCTACAACCCCGTTACGTCACTCTTGCTTTCTGACAAAAATCAGTGGTCCGGTATGCGCCTCACTGGGCAGGTGCGCCGAGATGAAGGCCAAAAAACGCCTCTCAACGTCAACTCCACCTACAAACGCATTGAGCGTCCGGAACGCCGATTCAACCCCCTCAAGATCCCCGCTAAACTGCAATCCGCCCTACCCTATGCCTCTAAGCCGAAGTTGATGAAAGCCCAATCACGACAGACATACATGCAAAAACGTGCGGTTGTAATGGAGCCAGAGGAAAAGAGGGCCGTGGCGCTCATGCAACAGATACGAGCACTCAGGAAGGACCAAGTTGCAAGGCGGAAAGAGAAGAAATCGGAGCGTAGGGAGGCACAGCGCAAGAAAGCTGAGAAAGAAGAGGCTAAGCAATCGGAGAAAGACAAGGAAAAACGGAAAGAACATATGCGGGCGGCTGGGCAAAAGAGCAAACGCGAGGCGGAGGCGGAGGAAGGAAGAGGTCCCAAGCGGCGCAAGACGTAGACGCTACGCTCCATCGTGTATCCCTATATATGCCCCTGTAATTCGTTGCCAATGAGCGTGCATCGTCTTCCGCCACAGGTGTAGGTGGCGTTGCCAATTGTATGCTTATTAACATCACTCGTTTCATCGCAGTGATGTATATCTAAAGGCGATCGCGATCTGATTTGTGAATTTACATCTAGTATTCTAACGGTTGGCCATCGAAGTAACGGCGGCAGCAAGACGGTGCATTCAATTCTTCTCAGTGGGATCTTAATTCGGCAAGCATTGGGAGTACCCTTGGGAAGTACCATCAGCATCGAAACTAGCAAGATAAGAATGTACACACATTGGCTTGAGGTTGTGCATGTGGAACCTGTTGCACAAACTGTGGCTCCGGTCCAACCTTCACCTATCACCTGTTCAGTGAATCATTAGAGGATGAAGTACGGTTGGCAACTTACCACCACATTGACCAAAGACAGCTGCGGTAGCGCCTGCGAGCGGTGCGCTGGTACTGGAGGTTACCGGGACCTGAGAGGTAGCTGGAGCACTCGTAGGATCCGCAACGGAGGTTGTTAGGATTATCGAGGAAGTCACGACAGCGACAGACGACGTCGGGGCGGCCGTCGCAGTGTCAGGCGGTTGGGCTCCAGCGGTATCGCCGTAGAATATTCCGCGTCCGTTCGTCCCAAGGTAGACCCTGATTCATGCGAGCAAATAGTCAAAAAACGATGTCGCTGGATGTTCATTTAATCGCACCTGCCGTGAATCCTGGGGTCACCTGTTAGGACGTTTCCACTAATGGCCCCAAAGCCATGGGCAGCATCATTAATCTTTACCCAATTGACTCCCGCGTCATCGCTTCTGAAATACCCAACGCCATCAATGTTTGCGGCCGCGAAGATTGCGGGATAACCCCCTGTAGTGACAGGAGCTCCAAAGCCAATGCTCCATGCCTGTGTTACGCCAGAGATACTGGTGAAAGTTGCACCCGAATTCGTTGAGTGGAAGAGGCCTTTATCGGTAGAAGCCCAAACATCTCCAGTAAGGCCAGGGTTGACCAAGACGTCGCTCACGCTGGTCGATGAGCCGAGCGACCCACTCGTGGCAAATGTCGCTCCGTTGTCGGTCGATATATAGAATGCACTACCAGAGGCCCCGTAGAAGATGGAATTGTTCTTCTTATCTGAAGCGATGGCGGCATCGGATGGAAGTGTGGTTACTGCGGTGAAAGTGGCTTGATTGCGTGAAACCAGAACACCAGTGCCGTCTGTACGCCAAAGAATAGTATCAGCATCGGCAGAGAAGGCCACTTTGCCGCCATGAGCACCATCTGGAGCCCCATAATGTATTGCCCTGTAATAAAGATAGCTTAGTACCCAAGCTCATGTTTGGCTGACAGGTAAAATGCGCACCATGAAGAGCCGGAATCCGAAGAGAATGCAACTTGTTTAATCTCTCTGGCACACATATAAGAGCCTAACAGTCATCGAGAGTACCATAACTCACTCGTCACCCGCGCCGATGCGGACTATGTTGGTAGGGAGATTGCCGGCGTAGTCAATGTCTTGACTGGTCATCCACTTAGGATTATCATAAGACTTGAGACGAGGCGTGTCGAGGTTGTCGTGTACGAAACCTTCATAAATCAGTATCGCTCTCTAAAAGTATTAACGACAAGGCATACCTGTGATATCGGCTACCCCAGACAAGAGATTTGGGCCAGTAGGCGGTGATATCAACCCGCGAACGGAGGTCTCTTCGATACCGTCAGCGAGCATCTTAAGTGTGACGTTGTGTGAAGTATCCCATTTTTAAGGTCATGGCTACCGTATATTGTTGCACCAGTACCATAGAGCCAATGATTGGAGTCGAACAGATCAATCGCCAAAGCTGACACATTTGAGTCAGTGTTCGCCATGTTCGCGAGGACAGGGAGAAGCGAGTCATTACCTTCCATCATCCATCCAATCTGCAGAGTGCCTGTGGTGGTGTCGACGAAGTCAGAGCCCGTCCATGGAGCAAGTGAATTATCGAAGGTGTAGTATTTCTCGAGATTAGGATATCCATTCCATCCCCACAAGGGACTCCAAGTAGCGCCACTGTCATTGGACCGGAATATTTGGCCATCTGGCCACCAACTGTTGAGAGCAGCTACCATGACTGTTCCCGGTGCCAGTTTATCTACCGCGAGCCCGCCAAAGCCAAAATATAGATCACTTCCAGAGACAGGGGTGATATCCGTCCCTGTAAAGGGGTGAAGAAGTAACTCTTGCGGCATATGCCCGCACACTCACAAGTAGATGTGGGGATGTAATACTTCATAACTGCGCCATTGGTTCCGTCGTAAGGTCCGGCTCCGTCGCTATAAGATATATACAGTGTATTCTCAGATGGAGATAGAACACCTTTATGAGGGAGGAATGTCGTGTTTTGACCTGGGACAGCAGACCCTTGTCGAGATATCAGTAAAATGGAACGGGTCTTCAAACGGTCGCAGTTACATACAAGTAGCTCCTGCATCTTCGGAGATGAATATGTTGCTTTCATCTTTGTTAGCCACGCCCACGAAGACACGAGGTGTCGCGGCACCAGCAACACCCGATGTAGAGTCGAAAGTGATCCAAGCCAACCCGACGATTTGGTTGTTGTAATCAAAAGGATCGTCAGGATCTGGGATGAATGTACCTATGGTAAATGTTTCAGATACGATATTCGCCACCATTTGAATAGAGGAGCACGTTCACCAGAACTGGGGAAGTTGGCAACTTTGGTCCAGCTTGCACCAAAGTTTGTCGACTTGTAAAGGCCGTTTCCATTGCGCGCGCCAAAGTATAGGATATTGTTGCTGTGAGGGTCGATAGCCAAACGCTAGGCCACAAGTACTTAGCGATAAATATACTATCGAGATAACATGACTACCTCGCCCCTGGTGAAGATGTCAAAACCAGTAGTTGTTATAACATGGGGGTAACATACATTCCACGCCCAGCCATGTTTCCTCCGACTTTGAAGGGTAGAGGAGAGGAAGTAAACGTGGCGCCATAGTCATCGGATATCAATATCTGGCCATTATTGGGATCCCAGGAATTGGTGTACATTCCAGTTGCCTGAAAGTCTATGAGCGTACAATACCAAAACCTCGGATGCTCAATTACCATGTACAAGCGATTGGGTTCGACTGGATCCGTTGCCAGTGCGTCGACTCCCCATGAATTCCAGTTAGCGTCTCCGACGAAGTCGAGTAAGGGTGTCCAGGAATCGTCGCTGTTAAGTTTGTAAGCGCCCCCGATGTCTGTTCTTGCGTATGCGAGCCCCTTTTGGAAGTTGTGAGTGAAAGACGACGGCTCTGTTTTGCATCGTCCTCACCTTTTCCTTTTCATTGAAAATGATACCAGGGATGAAGCCACCACCACCGCCAATCTAGTACTCGCCGTGGGATGGCGAATCATAATAATGGTAAGAGAGACAGACCTTGACGTTCTTCCAGGTATAGGATTGGGAATTGATAGCGCAAACTAGGGGGATCGTGACAGCCGCTGTTAGCCCGGCGATGAGTGTTCGCCTCATTGTGGGTTGCAGGTGAAAGCCTTGCCGAAATGTCGTTTCTGATGGGCATTTTATACTTGTAGCCTGTATGTCGACAGGCGATTCAGCGGAGAAATACGATGTACCAAAATAGAAGCATTGGAGCCAATATTTTGCCGCAATGTAGTAGTGTTACGACGAGGAGGATTTACGTTGCGCTGCAGAGCGACAGAAAGTTATTGGCTTGACTAAGGTTATGCCACTTACAGCGTTATAGGTTTTACAACCATAAGGACAACCGCATCTAAAGCTAAAGCTGAGACTTGTAAGCGAGGAGTAAAAGGCCTTTACCACTTGGAATGACGGTTATACACATTTCCCGAGGTTTGCGCTGCGCCGAAAGGACTGACATAACGCATCCGCTTTATTCCTTCGCCAGCCATGCGGCAGAACATATGCGGCGATAATTTCTCGTATCATAGGAATTGTCCAAATGCGGCCAGCTGGTCATTGGAGGTCATTACTAAGTACACAGTAAAACATCCGTGGAGAGTGGGTTGCATGCGTTGGCAAAGCGCGACCGCAACACAACCGCAACACGGAGTATCTTGATTCGTGGCATAAAAATCATGGTAAGCTTAAAGGAGGTCACTAACTCCCGAGGTCAAACGACTCACGTCCACGTTCATGAATGGAGAAGGTGGAGAACCAAGCAGTGGTGCGTACGAATAGGTGAATTCTTCTCACGGTATCTTTTTGGCGAGGACGACGGCTCACACGAAACAACAACATGGATGCTGTTACTGACTCGGCGTGTCCAAATCCACACTCTAAACTCACTTTGTTGCATTTATGTGCTTGGGGGCTTGGGCAATGGTAGTATTATCTGGGCGAGGGTGGCCGTGCCTTCGTAGAATTAAAATGTCAGCATTTCGAGCAAACACAGTTGATGCACAGCAAGCGGAGGATGGGGTCATAGTAGCCCCGGTTATGCAGAGTGAGTATTCAGCGCACAAGCTTGGACTACTTGAAACTCGATACTCTATCTTGAGTGCTGATTTTTAATTCGTCACGCCTGAGAATGGCGCTGTAGAAGGCTCTCTCGCTATTAGGACATGATCCCCGTCGACAACCCGTGCTGGTTGGCTACCTCTCTGCCTATGCGTCGAAGCTAAAGGCCTGTCACGACCTCTCATAGGATCCTATATCCCCGTAATGGCTCGCTTCACGCTCGAGCTAGTCAAAACAACGTAAAACGGCATATGGATTGTTCCTCGCTACGTGACTAGTGGCGAGAGACTAACGACCAGCAACGAACGGTGATTGGGTAAAACTCGCCAAGCATACCCAAGTGTCGTCCTTCGAATTCAATACCTTGCCAAACGTTTTGGTCTAGCCAAGTGAATCGCACTATTTTGGGAGCATACCGCCAGCTACTGAGCACACTATAGCCCATTATCCCGCAGAGGGGCGGCAGCGGCGGTGGTTCTTCACTCTTGATTTCGGTATATAATAACAGATGGCTGTTGTCCAACTCCAGCAGATCCAACAGGTAGGTTCTCGTTCTACATACCGCCTTCGACGTTCTGATAATTCGGCATTGTTTAGGGACTTCTGCTTCCCGGTCTGTGACAAGTGAGTGATCGAGCTCTATTTTCTGTTTGGAAAGGCTGATATCGTTTGCTCGCGACAGCCGCAAAGATGGGACGATTCCTAGCATCGCTGTCTATCGTTGTGACATATGCAGTCCTCTCTCTGGGGAAGCCTGCTAATGACTGGAGCAAGCCGTGCTTCCATGGCGAATGCGCCTATGATATGCCCGAGCATACTGGTCATTCTGGCGCTCTAAAGATCGTTAGTCTCGACATTTATCAACGAAACGAACTGCTTATGCAGGTGCCTTATAGTTCGGGTCTCCGCGTGCCATCACGGATGTGACGCCTGCTGCAGGATGGGTCATCCTCGACTGCGACCCTCACTCTCTGGATCAAGAGATCCGTCTTGTCTGCGCAAGTGATGACGCGGATGCTTCGGGTTGCAACCACATCTTCGACCATGGAGGACCAGAAGACAAGCTCGTCCGCCTTCCTGAAAGCGTAAGCCAATCATCGAGGTTACCCGTCACTTTCCAACCTTTGTATAGTGTGGTGGCGGCCCTTTCTTGCGTATCGCCAACGCCCGCGTCTCAGAGGACCAGTCCATCCCCCATCATGCTGCTGGGAAAATATCCAGACGTGATGGCGCATCACCGACCGTTCACGTTATCAAGATCGATTCCAACCTTGCTGCCATTGATGCTGCCAAGTGAAGACGCCTTTTACAGATCTGCGTAATATATACTGACATTCAATACTTGCAGAACGGGCACCGTCAGCTTTGTATTTGCCGGCGCCAATGTACCTGGCGTTGATGGCTCTGCCGTTGGGGAAGGCCTTGATGCTCGTGGCCTTTTTGATTGGATCTCCAACGCGTTCAACGCTGTCAAAAATGCGGTTGTTAACGCTGCCAACGCCGTGGCTGATGCTGCCAAGGCAGTGGTCAAGACTATCGAAAGTGTGTAGCGTATATGTTTCACACTTCAGCCCTCTGATTATAGTGCAGAAGCGACTTCTTTCACGATCAACCCAGAGCATCTCCTCAAGCTCCAGCACCACACCGACCACGACGTCGTAGTATTCCAGGCGCAGTCTGAATTGCCACATGGCTGTGCTAACGGCATAGAAGTAAGCCTTAAAGTAGAGGCCGGCGGCTCCATCGATGCCGATGTGAAGCTTGGCCTCGTCGTACATGGATCGGTCATACCTCCCCACGTGAGAATCCATCACCTAGCTGCTGTGAAATTAACTAATCCCCTCGTAGCTCGGTGATTTCGCCGTATATGCAAGTGAGTGCTAGACAGCGCGGAAGGGATTGTATATATAACCGCCATCGCTGCAGTTGTGGATGCCAAAGTTGATGCTCATCTCCATGCTCATGCCTATGTTCATGGCCACCTTGACACCGGAAGAAAGGAATTGTTGAAGTTCCCAATCACGCCCATCCAGATCCAACCGTAGGTATCGGCCCTCACGCTCGACGTTCTTCTCTCAATATCTCCAGGATATTCTCTTTGGGCCCGGAAATTCGCCTCGATGCTCGCGCCGAACTCGATTTGGCTATCGAGGTGGACATCGATGCGCACCTCAAGTATAATGTGTGCGTATTATTCTTGGTCATTATGAGCGGAGACTAATGTGGTCTCTTCGTACGTAGCAATAAACGTGGGTCCAGACCAGTATATTGTTGACCTTGCGCTAACGATTTCAATTCCAAAGTTGAGTTTTGGTATCCAAAGGATGTCAACCACGAAGTCAAACAGGCAGTTGATGGAGCAAATACTATCAAGTCAGATCCAGCCCGTAAGTCGAGGTTATCAAGTTCCAGTTGCGCATAACACTCACAATTTTATGCCAATAGCATTCAGTATCTCGGCGACAGCTGGCTTGGCAGCGGAGGCAAACATCAAGGGGTAAGTGCCAACAACCCCTTCCAAGCCGTCTGGTTTCTTAATTGCCTATAGCCATTTGATACCTCAGCTCCATCTGGGTCAGGCGTTTCCTCATAGCCGGGGTTAATACTCTAATCATTCTTCTTCATAGGCTTCAAGCTCTTGAATGGAGCTGTTGCCGACCTGAGCGCATACGTGGAAGTAGATGTTTGGGCTCAGGCAGATGTAGTCGCTGAAGCTTCAGCTCACGCTTCGCACAAAGGACGAGAAATAGGGGGGAGAAGTGTCTCTACACGCGATTTTACTCCGCCATACCTGAACACGCGCAACAACAACCTCGATGCTAGGAATGCTGGGGCCCAGTTTATGGGATGTGTGACTCTTTCCGCTGGGTTGAGTGTCGAAGCAGGTGCCAAGGGCAGTTTCATCGGTGGCTTTACCGCCGAGACTCAGCCATGGAAGATATGGGAAACAAAGACTCCAATCCAAATCCTTCACGTCAGTCCCGCCCCTGGTGCCCGTGTCGTAGTTGCTGACTTTGTCGTAGAAATGTTGGGGTGGCGCCGTTGGCTCGGCCAAAGTCCCAAAGACTCTCCAGAGCAAAGGCACGGCTTTGACTTGTGGTGCCGGTAGCGCCCCAGTTTCTGTCCCGAAAGAACAGACGGAGGCGAAAACGTTAGTCTTGTCAACTCTGTTTGGCGCACTCCATCATGCTGACCTACGACCATGTGATAGGCTTGAGACTGCTAAAGCAGGCTAAGCTCCTTTGGCAGCATGTCAGTATATTTGTATACACATTCCAAATTGCTGTCCGAAAAATGTCAGGACGTGATGCTTTGTCTCGCACTACGTTCCAGCACAACAGTATCCATTCTGGTTATAGACAGCTTCCGTGTATCAGGATGATTGGACAACCTTTAAAACAAAACCGAGAAGCATGCATCACGATCTTCGAGTCATCTGCAATGGGGGGTCGACAGCAGATCTCTCTGTCCTGTAATATCCTTGTGGGCAACGTCAATCCTGCGATTGAGAGATGGCTCTGTTCTAGGATGTAGCTTTTTCAATCCATATTTGAAATGCGGCGCACGCAGCGTACGCAGACAAATGTTATTACAATGATTTAGCATTAGCATTACATTATCTAGATAAGTTATCATCTACACAACAACATAATTACCATGGGCGACTAATACAGTTTACAAGTATAAGTTAGCAATTCATCGTCCACACTAGGAGAATTCGTCGTCCGGTTCGGCTGTGACACCATCTTCGTTCCATATGTCCAAGAACTTAAGACACATCAGCAATGAGCCAGCAGCACATGTCAATTTCCACTTACTCTTGCTCGTTGAGCAGCCATGTCTTCTCTTGTCAGGAGTGGCGTCGACGCAAAAGGCAGGCGCTCCCATGAAATAGGGGTTTCGTGCCGACGCACAGCGGCCTTGTCGCCAAGCGCACTCTTTTTGCCGATGGTAAATTTGTTACATTTACTTGAGAGGGATTGAGAACACTAAATCTCTCAAGATGACAGAGACTTACTCTTCCGATATTCCGTAAAGGCTTTTGAGGTAGGCCTTAAGCAGCATCACCATCCCGATGATAACAGTTGCCAACATGGTTGGAGGATCAGGAGCCCCTACTGGAAGTGTGCGTGGTGAGTGGGGGGAAAGGATCTCGCAGGAGCCCCTACCGTCATTCATAGATCCAGGCTGATTTGACTACGTGCCAGGCGTGTTAGGAATTGTCGGAAGTATACTTACGACAGGCCACTCACTGGATCAGCAGGAGCCTTAAGTTGTGATAGCAAATGCGACGGGGAAATTATCTCCAGTAGTTGGGTGCCAGTAGTAGATAGAATGGCGGTCAAGGTCTTTATCACAGTCATCACTTCCTCCTGCGTCTTGTAGTCCAAGGATGCAAAGTTCTCGGCCATGAAACGCGTGAAATCGACGTCATCCTATTGCTCAATGAGAAGGATAAAGGGTCAAGCGGTTGCGGACTTACCTGCGTGCATTGCTCAGATGGTCGGCCCTCGAATACTTTTACCAAGGATCGCAAAAAATCCTGTCTGGAAGCACGCTTTTCTTTTACTAGTGAATACCATCGCTGGAGAAGGGCAGTGGGAGTAGGTTCCATTCGGTAACCTAAAAGTCGTGTTGGGATTTAAGAGCTATCGTGAGAAGGGATGTATCACCTTGGATGGGACCAGATGCTATCTTTCGTTGATAGACAAATGAAGCACGAGCACTATCGACGTAGCGGGAGTTCAGCAGGGACGCATGTTTACTGTGTAGGATCGCGTGCAGTGCGCTGGCGCGATTACTCAGAGCAGCATTGGAACTAGTCTCCAATGCTACGATGACCGGAACAGACTGATTTACGTCAGCGACGAATTCCAGGCATACGGTATGGCTGAAACATACTTGAAGGGGGTGGGCAAGGCCTTGTTTAATGGTAAAGGTTAGGATATCTATTGCTGCCGCTTGGATTTGCCAATTCTGGGACAGAGCAGCCTCAAGAATTTGGGATAGGTATCGTTGGACGACGGCGGAGCTTACGCTATGCGATACTCAGCAACATGCGAACTATGGAAGAGACCACTCACCCCGAGTCGGCGAAACCATCCGTGTTACCAACAAGTTCTTCCATATCGACGTCCAGGGATTTGGATTTGCCCTTGGTAATTTCTACACAAGGGAATTAGGCTGCAAACACACTAGCAAAGTCTCGAAATTTTACCCTTTTCTTTGTTCGAATGCTTTAATGATTCGGATTCCAGGAAATTTTGCATGATCTTTAACAATCGAGCTCTCCCGTCCTCCTCTGGGGAGGCAAAGATAGCATCCATAACAGCAGCGGAACGCTCTAGGGTCATTAGTGTTGGCTGCGCGCGAAACAGAAAGCCTGGCGCATCTTCAATGTCAGTGACGAAGTCATATCATTGCATAAAACGCACCTAAACACTGCAGAATCCTTCCACGAAGGGTTGCATCGGTATACTTATCGTATAGCTTTAACAGGCTGGCATATATGTGTTCCATGATAGAGCCTTGGGTGACGCTATTCAGTACGGGCGCGAGGCCTATATGGCTGTTAGCTATCTGCCGAGGGGATAATATCCGCACAAACGACGAACTTGGGTTACTCTCACGGAGCCGATCGAAATTGCAGTGTTCGCCGAGAAGGGAAACAATGAATATGAGAACAGACTGTGCCTTGGCTTCATTAGGCGTCACTGGTTTGTCACTTGGTCGCTGGATGGTTTGCTGTAGTCGAGCTGAGACATTATAAGAATGTATGTGAAAGTGATTTAGTCGATATTTACCATTGCATGATTTCAACAACGCGGCCAGGCGGGAGAAATCATGGGTGAGGTGTTGCACAACGGTACACATGCATGCAACGGTTTCTTGCAAAGCCTTTTTTCGAAACTCAAGCGACGTCGAACCCAAGAACTTGACGACGCACCAGGATGCCCCCTGACGGTTTAACGATCATGGGCTGCAGAGCTGTCTGCAATTCAGCGCCAAACTTGGCCTCGGTCTTCGGCATGTGCGGGATAGAAGCGCGAAAGATCTTGAGAAGGTAGTCGGAAGTAGCCTGCTCTTCGGCCTGTGATCCTGGTCAGCAGAGGAAGACCACGACAATAAAAGGCGTAGCGCACTGAGGTGGCATTTTTTAGGTATGGTAGGAGGGTTGATGCGTGCGAGCCGGAGAGTATGGCAGGATAGGCCAGGGTGAATAAGTAGATGGTTCGTATGCAATTAAGAACCGTCTATGGGCCAACATCAACGGGCGAAAGGAGGTCAAAGAGAGACGACTCACGAAGCCAGGCAAATCGGAGTCATCGACCAAACCATCTATTAGCGCCTCACATATTTCAGAATAACGTGCATGGAGAGAGGCCGCTTCGGAATCTTGTTTCTCGGCCACAATTTTATGCAATGTATCCTCAAGCGGCGACTGACGGTCCCTGAAGTTGGCGGCGACACCCATGACCACTGACACTCTGTTTAGAAGCGGTGCTTTGGTGCTTGCAGCGTTAGCATTGTGGCTTGAACCACCCTTCTTCAAAGCAGATGGCGGAAGCGGATTCTGAAACCACAGCTCTTCAATCGACTTTACCGCAAGATCTTTCACGGTGTCGTCTTCATCGAAATTGCGCAGTACTAGACGGGTAGCGATGTCCATACGCCTTGGTATGTCCTCCGTAGCGCCATAGAAAGCCTTCAGCAACTTGATGACTCTCTTACGCACAGACAATCCGGTGTCCTGTAAGCGGTGAAACGCATAGTAAGCCGCAAGGAAAACAAGGCTTACTGCAATTCGGTCGGCAATTTTCGGATAATAGTCGCTAGCGACCTCTGGCGAATCCACCATATACTTGCCAATAAGTTCGACGGCAGCGTCACGCACAGCTGGTGAGCTGTCCAAAAGATGACTTTCGATAGCACGCCGCACATTTGGCTAAAGTGTTATACTCAGAGATTGCCGTCGTTGATAAGTCTAAATAAAATACGGACCGCTGATAAGATGCTAGCATCGCTGGTAATGATTTGTCCAAGCGCCCGCAAAGCCTTCGTCCGCATGAATATAGCTGGCGCGTCGAGAGACGTCAAAATGATATTGAGAATAGGTGCGAATGAGTTGCGTAGCGCCTGAATCGTCCCAACCTCTTCGGACATTCGATCGACGCGGGACACTTCGTCTTGCGACCTGTGTATGGTCACCTTGTGGGTTAATAGTAGTAAACCAGAGGAGTTGCACCTACCCAACGTCAAATACGTCTGCCCCAGCATCTTTCCAAACATCTCTCATCGCAGCCTTGATGCTCCCACCGAAGGTCAACAACCGTTTACTATCCTTCAAGTTGAGGTCTCCATCATCCTGCTTCGTCACCCAAGCGTTGATTTGTTCAAGCGCTCGTGAAAGCTCTTGCCCCAAAGTTGCCGCAGTTAGTTCGCGAGCACTCTGTAGCTTGAGGTCAATAAGGATGAAGTCAGTCGCTCCCGGCAACGCACATCATATGCCTGATCCTCCGATGCTCGCTTGCTGAGATGTGAAGCTACATCGCGGTGAGCAGTGAGCAATTTATCTAGATGGCGCTGGCTGAGATCTGCAACAATCTGTGCGCCGTTTAGTGAATGTCATCACGGTTACATGTATCCCTTACCTCGTCCAAAGGCTTCAAAGCCTTGACCTTTGAGTCGGGATTGTCTGACACATTTTGAACTTTGAGCGAGCTTGATCTGATACGAGCCGCAATGACACCAAGATGGTCAAGTGCAATGGTTTTGGCCGCATTCGTATCCGTTTGAGTAGCCGAGTTTACATCGTCGAGTGATCCAACCTAACATGAAAAGATCAGGACGGAAACCCCGCATAACAGCAAACGAACAGACCATGAATTTACAGGCGATGCTGAGCAGCAATCCTGCCGCAGGCCATTCTGGCCAATACAAGACAACAAGTAAATCGGAGATGAGGTTATCGAAAATGGTCCTATATTCGGCCTCGTTGGAATTCTTGGTGGCTTTGCCCTTCCCCGATCTGGTGGCGAGATTTGCGGAGCGTCCAAGAAGCAGAGTAATAAACCCACCTAGTAGTTAAGAAGAGCACGATAGTCTTCGCAGACTTGATGGCTGACTCTAATCCGGTTGTATATAACTTGATTTCCTGCATTGGAGTCAGTCAACATATTAACACGAATGCCATGTTCGACGAGAGCCAACGAACCTCGAGATCATGTTCATCAAGGAATGGCTCTTCCACTGCTTGCTGGCTCTCCGTAAAGCTCTCCTGCCGTTTCATGGCAAAGCTTTGCTGTCGGGCCTTTGCAATTCTTCTTGCCTCTAGTCTGACATCATGGGCCGATGTCTGGACTAGTTGAAGCAGGAGAGCAGACACGGTCCTAATTGAACGGCCATCCCGAAGACTTGAACGCTGTTAACATGTGCATGCCCCCAGAGGACAGATAAGCGCGTACCGGAATTGCCCTGCCTTCTGCTTAGCATCCGACAGCTTGATCAACGAGGACAATATCTCCTCGATTATCCATGACCGTTGTTCTTCGTGGTTAGCAAAAATCTGCACAATTTCGCCTACTCAGTGAAGGTGTGGCGATGCGGGGAAAGGACCTACACTACGGATAAGAGCCAGAGCATCCAACCTCAAACCCCTCATAGCACTCTTTCCAAATGTGTTGAGCACAACACTGTCCTTCTTGCCTTTCGTATCCCCTTCTCCGGAATCAACGACAAAGAAAGGTCCGATTGCAATATACACCGCCTGGATGATGATGGAATCGGACATTGCAACGGTCTCTGCATTGATCAGTGAATTCACTCGGGGTAAGATAGAGGAGAGGGCCTGGAATACCTCGCCCAGAAGGCGACGATTGTTCTTGGCCTTCGTGGAGGAGGCGGTGGTAGATTTAACGAGATGATAGAGGGTTGGATGAGTATGACTGGCGTCGAGATCTGTCGAGGCTTCAACGAAGGGATAGATCGCCTTCGTCAATTGATTCTTGACTGTCGAAAGGCAGGATGTGATTAACTCCTCCGAGTAAATCTACATAGAAAGGGATCGAGTTAGAGGAAGAATCAGAGAAGCTTTCGCTACGTACTTGTTTCGGCAACCTATCGCTAGCTAGCAATGCCATGCAGCAGTCCGCAGCAAGGACACTCTCTTTTGCCAACTCCAGAGTTCTAGCCAGTTTCTCAAAATCAACTTCGACATCTGCAGCGTTAGAAGACTGCGGGGCGGAAGGTGGGAGTGGGTCGTCACTATCTACAGGCGTCTTGGATTTTGAACGCCGTTCAGAGACCTTCTTGGATTTAGCTGTAGGTTTTCGAGGAGAGGCTGTCTTCTCTCTCTCCTGCGTCTGCTTGATCACCGGCCCACCGGGGAAAACATCCAAATCTTCGCCCGCATGCACACTCCGCTCTACGATTTTCAGAATGCGTGATAATATACCTACGTCGATACCAGCCATCCTACCCTTCACCCGTGGCGTTCCAGGCCCACCGCTGAGTCCTTGCATACGCTTCGGCGGTCGTGCAACTTGGGTGATGTATTTGGTGAGCTTCCTTATAATACCTGATTGCAGAAGGGGGTGTTGCGGGTCGACTGTCAGGGGAGAGAAGAATGCTGATGGAAGATCGGTGATATCAACGTCGGTAGGCAAGGAATCCTCTGCCTCGAAGATGTCCTCTATGAGAGATATCAGTCTTTCCAGCGGAGCCCTATCGTCCCTATCACCAGTGCGTTTGGAGGAGGATACAACATGGTCCTGGGATCGTCTGATGCTTGTATCGTCGACAGAGCCGTATCCACCAAATTCATCACCTGTATCTTCTTCACTGCGCCTCTTCTTTGCGGGTGTTGCCCAAGGTACAGTAGGTATCTCGACGCACTCCATCGTAAACTGGCGCTTTGGAGTTTTAGGTGCAGTGACAGGAGTAGGTGGGATAGAAGGAGAGCTAGTATGAGGCGTCAGCGGTAACTGAGGTTTACTGGCGAGCATGCGTTTGAAAGCAGGAGGGGTTACAATCTCTATTACAGGTTCAAGCTTGCGTTTCCGGGGAGTGACAGCCTTGAGAGACAGTGGATCAGGGCTTTCAGGTGGTATCGACTGCGGCTGTTGTTTGATGCTCTGCTGGGGATGGGTTGTGTGCATTTCGCGCGACTTGTCTTCCAAAAAATGATTGAAGAACTGGGTGGATTGCTGGGGGCGGTGATTGAGTTGGTTCTGTGAGTTTTGAGACAGAGGTGCGCCGAGCGCATATGCTAATGAAGACGAAGCGGTGCTAAACCCTGGTGGTGGGGGAGTTGGGTATGCATTGGAGGGAGCCATATGCTGAAATACAGATTGAGCAAAAGGATTGGTCGCTTGTGAAGTATGTGGCTGCCATGCCGAAGGACTATGGTTCATATATGCGCTGGAAACCATTACTGACACCATACAAACTGCATATATGGAGCACTTACGGGTCGACCTCGTTCCGCAACAATCTGACTGCATCGTTCCTCGTCCTTTGCCAGTAGGCGGATTGGGCATCGGCGTGTTGTGGAGATGAAATATATTCGAATTCCTGTGAGTACTCCGTGTATTGATTTGGACTCCCCTGAGGAACGTGGCCGTACGAGTTATAATACCCGGGTTGAGCGAACGACGGAGGGGCGGCGGTCATGCTCATGGTTTCAAGATGTCTCGCAACTATCGTGATCGTTGTTATCGTCGCCATTCCCATCTGCGAGAGAGCTTACTATGTACTGAAGGGGTTGCTGAGGCAGTTGGGAATACTGCTAGGAGGCGATGAGCGTCCTGTACCGAATCCGCTGCCAAGCGATTCACGGGAGCTTCTGGGGAGGGGTGATGACCATCTGGGCGTTGATTACTCCTCTGTGGTTGTCGAGGGTACCAGTTGCTGCTGCCTTGCATCGTCGCCGTCAACGATGAGATTGTCGCGGTTGAGTTATGGGCGCCTCTCGCGACGCGCTTTCCATAGTGTTACGGTCACATCATGTGAGTATCACGCTTCCCCTGTGATATCCCTAGGTAAGGTGGTTCCACGAAACGTCGCACATCTTCATACGTAGACCTAGTCAATGCGTTAACGAAGACGCGCACATGCGGAGGGCTGAGGCGTTGTGATATGAGGCACTGTGACACTTGCTTATTTTACCAGATTCCATCTCGATTCCAGCAAGAACTCTCGTGTACATTGCAATGTCCGTACTGTGATTATTTTCCTTTTCTTTACGCTTTCCCCTCGATCTGCGACATCCTCTCGGCGGCTTCCAATGCGTCTTTGCTTGCAAGTTCGTCGATGCTCTTATCCGTGCTCAACTTTCTGAATTCGCGCTTCCAAAGAGCCCATCGCTCTGGATCAAACCCGTGCTTTCCCTTCCACTTTAGCCCTCCTCTAGCTGGCGCCCCAATTTGCGGCCCCGAGGGAAACTCCTCGGTCGAGTTGTATATCTTCTGCCCAGCGTATTTTATCCACTGCGCCGCTGCACGAACGTTGCCCGAGTTCATGGCCACGCTGGTGGAAGCTTCCTCTTCCAAAGCATCACGAAGCGACCAGATGGCGTACAACATGAACAGCCCTTTTGCTTCCGTTAGTCTAGCGAGGAATGCGTTTCTCAGCACCCAGCGGTCCACGTCTTCTGAATCCGATGGATCGAAGCCTATGTCACCCGTATTTAGTTAGCTGTAGGATAGCTTGATAATGATGGGTGTCATACCGTTGAATTGTTCGCGAGCCGCGGCTCCTATCAGCGGAAGGTCTTTCCACGCCTGCTCTTGCCCCCATATCCTCCACGTCGGCTGGGCTGATCCTCTGTTAGAGAGCTCGACAACGAGCTTCACAAGTTGCCCTTGAGTGTCTGGATTTTTCTCTGCCGCATCGATGATGGCACCCCAGAGACCCCAGAAGAAGCCTTCGACCTCTACCGTGTCTTTTCCATCTGCTGGAAGCCTGGTCGAAGTGACGGAGGGTGCAGCGCAAATTTGGCTGGCCGCTTCGGCGGGAAACGATGAGCCGTCGATCAACGCAGAGAGGGTTGTCGAAATATCGAAAGTCATTGGTGTTAGATGTGAGATAACAAGTTTAGGGGATTGATGGGGACGTTCGTCGTCTCTGGGGCTTTAAGTAGGCTACACTAGTCTGGAATCAAGTTACAGAACGTTGCCAATTGGAGTTCTATTAGCATAGCCTAAAGGTTCCATATCGTGATGCACCGCTCGTGATGGATTGGACGAAGTGAGTGCCTTCGCAGCGAGCTGTCACTGGCATGTAACAATCACTGTTTTATACTACTGTACTACCATCAGATTCAATTCCTCACCCGGAATTGGGTGAACTGCAGAGCATGGAGTCTGGACTAAGCATAGACCAACCTTTGATCAGATTAGTGCTTGGCTAAGCGCTGAACGGCCCATACTGGTAACCAGCCTTCAGCCTTAATCCGTCCTTAAGAAGACGCACTGGGCCTGGGGGAGAACATTTTTAGGTCTCGCAAAGGAAAGATAAGGTGGGAGATATATTATGGGTAGATTTCGTAGATTTCTTGTGAGTTGAGATGAAGACTAGCCACAAGGACAGCTTGTATTCAAGTTGTTGGCCTGTATCAAGCAACACTGTTCTCTCCTTGGAGTTTGCCTCATAACTGATTCATTTGTAGCTATAGCAAAGTCAAAGGCCTCAGTTCACAGAGGCCGCGGAGTTGATCCCCCAGCAACTCACGAGGATCGACTTGACAAGTTTCGGCACACTGCACGTGACACACAGACTGAATCCTGACTCCCTTAGGGGTACCCCTTTGCGCCCCTTTTCGGACACTCGGACCTTCGGAATCCCTCAGGCTCCACCCTCGAGGCTTAGGCACAGTGCACAGTACTAGGATTACACTGTTACATGTTTCATGTACATGTGTACTTACATACTAGCCTCACTACATACACATGTTAGTTAGTATTTATAGTAGCACTAGTACACATGTTGTAAGAGCAACCTCAAGATGGCTGACAGCGCAGGCCTAGCAGAGGGAGAATCCAAAGAGAACAGGATAAGGATTCTCCATGCTAGGAAGCGAAGTATATACTGTAGTAGCATGGGAGGAATGAAGGATAACTGTACAGTACACCAGCCACAAGTCCGAACAAATATCACAAGGTACGAGGGGGGCATGTGATAATGAAGTGGAAGGGGAATGTACAGGAGTTGTGCCAGCGACCTGGGGAAGGAAGGGTGAAGAGTAATGAAGTGGGAGAAGGAGGTAATGGTAGCCCGGATGATGTAAGAGCAACCTCAAGATGGCCGACAGCGCAAGCCTAGCAGAGGGAGAATCCAAAGAGATGAATAAGACT
>QLOV01000791.1:0-13118 GCA_003313735.1 Pleurotus platypus | reverse complement strand
GAACACACCATGATGATTTAGGACCCTTAAAATCAGTACCCGCACGATGATATTTCTCCAGATTTAAATGATTGGTCCGTATGGTCGGTCCAAAGCTGCTGACGCCAAGAGGTCGGGCGTGTTGCGATGGGAGTAGCGATTAGACGTTGAATAAGAATTTAAACACGTCTGCGGCTAGGTCTCGCCTCTTTGTATCATATATCGAGGAGCGTATCATCGTCCAGAGACTCCCCCAATTCGAAGCCAGCGGGTGGGGTGAAACTCAACCACATAAAGTCTGCCACTGCTTCAGACTCTCTCTGGGCAAAGTGCAACAGCACGTTCGATTTAATCTGGACGTAGACGGTATATACACCAAGGATGGAAACGATTAGAAGTGTCGGCGTATGCGTGTTGAAGGACGATAGCGAACGTATCGATACAGAATAGCGATCTCGGTGAAGGAGCCCCATCCAAGGACCGGCAACGGGAATTGCGGAATGTCTACCGGCCAAATATTCGTCTTGGTCTCGGAGTTCATGAGGTTGAACGAGGACCAAGCTGCGTTCGAGTTTCAGTCGCTTCAGAGCAGGGGTACAACGCTGAATGGTCAGAATATCTGACAACCACAGTGGTAAAGATAGCAGATTAATCTGGAGGCTTTGATGGGGAGGGAGCGGCGGTAAGACGTAGACAGTGAGCAGATTGGCACCATCCAGGTAGGCAGAAGGGGGATACTCATGCTAAAGAAGTGTTCCAACAACGCGGGGAGCGGTGTTTGTTCGTCCCAGAACTGTCTCCGCATGATAGAGTTTTCGCTGTATCAAATATGTCCCAAAGCTCGCTCGTGTCGCTGAAAAGATCTCCCACCAGCAGTCACTAAGGACACGATCAACAACAAAGTAAGGCAGAGATCATACCGTAGTGCTCGTTGAGATCCGCTTGTGAATCAGAATCAGAGAACATGTTAGTAGCTGGCTGAAGACTGGACGCAAGCGCCGCGCGTCATCTTCGAGCCGTGCAGACAAGTACAAATCTATTGGAATACAGCAATCCTTGTATTCGATGCTCCGTGCTAGCTATCTATACTAGAAGTACAACAATTATCTAAATCTAAGCTACAAGCCCCCATATATAGAGTGACAGCGATTTGGGCGAATCGAGTCCGTTTGGGATGGCGAGAGGCCCAATAGGCCTGGTGCAGGATATTTTAGCCTGTCGAAGAAGAAGCTGTATGGACCGAGTGCTTGAAAGTGGGTATCAGACGAGGGATGAGAGAGAGGAGGGCGGGCGGTTGAGGAGGGAGCTACCGCCAGGGAAGCGTACGGAACTGCAGTTCCTGTCGTTTCAGATACTGTGAATGCCGACAAGGAGCAAGTGACAATGCTGACTTGAGCGCAACGCCTAATTCTTCTTAAGCTTGAATCGATGCAACATGTTCTTCATATCTTCGGGGGGAATTGTCGATGGTCCCGCCTCGTTCCCCCCATCGTATTTATCGGAGTTCTCGTGGATGCTCTCGCCCCTGGCTTGGAATGCCCCGTCACTGGTATCGTATCCGTGACCCCCATCGATCGCGTCGGTTGCGCTAGGGGCCATGTACAACGCTCCGGCGCAAGGACCAGTACTGACAGGTACAGCAGCATGGATCATCAGCGAAGCCGCCGCCCGGCACTTCGCGCTCTTCTGATGGATTGCCAAGGAATCATTTCGACGATTTTCGGTTCTACATTGATATAGATAGTCAGAACAGCGCGCAGAAATGAGATAGACGTGGGAGGGGAAGGAAGGAAGGACTGGATTCGAGCAGACTCACGTATATCCACAAATGTTGCAGACAGACACCGTGCGCCCGCATTGCCCGCCATGCTTCCTCTTGGATTTAGCATCGAGCTCTTCGTCACAGAGGGGGCATGCATAAACCTGGAATTTGAGGATAGATGAAGGTGAGCAAGGGTCGGGAGCTAATAAGATCCCAGGCTGAGGACTCACACCAGGACGGATCTCGGTATAGATTCGTTTGATTCGTTTTGGGGCGTATGGCACGAGGGAAGACCCGGTCTCGTCTATGCGTTGACGCTTCTTGGAAGGTTCTCCGCCTGGGAATGTATTGCTGAATTGATACTGGATGCCAGGGGCCCATTCACTCTCGCCAACGCGTTGCACACCGCTCTGCACAGCGGAATATAACGCTTGGTGGTCGTATTGGGCGAATTCGTCGCTTTCCTTGTGGGGAGGGAAGGCAGAGGTAGTCGCGTGCTGGGTGTATCCGACGTTCTCTTGCATATCCCTTGCTCTGCCTTTCCCTTTGTTGCTTATAGCGCCCACACTCTTCGCAGAAGTAGAAGCTCCTTGCACGGGCGGGGCAGGCTCATTCGGCCTCCTAGTCGCTGAAAGCGGCTCCGCGCAGAGCGTCGCCCCCCTCGTGGCGGCAAGATATTCTGCCTTGACAGAGTCGCAAATGGCTTCGATCTCCCGCATGTCGACTTGATACCCATATTCCTGTGCGACCTGAGGGACATCTCGATTTTCGGGCGCTATTTCATGGGGAAGTGCGGAAGGTGGGTAGAAGTCGTCGCGGCCGGATGAAGGGTGATATTGGTATTCGTACTGAGCGGGGAGTGAAGGTAGTTGATTGGAAAAGAGCCCTTCGTCGGCCTCGGGGAAAGCGGCGTAAGGTGCGATAATGCTCTCAGGCGTGCTGGCAGAGGACACGGTAGCGACGTACTCCAGAAGTGTTTCGAAGTCAAGGCCATCTAGATCGTTCGCAGGGGAAGCGGCGAATGCATCTGTATATTCGGTACCGGCCATGAATAGAAGCGGGTTGGTGGTAGCCTCTTCAGCAAAGGTGTCTAGCGCATTTGCGACTGGGTATTGGGGGGCCTCGTATGAGCCTTCCGACGTAGAGAAGGGCACGGAAGCATAGTGGGTGTCTGGTGTGTACAGACTTTCATCGAAGTCAGTATTAGGTGGCGACAACGATGACGTGGTAAACGCGGGAGTGGAGGCGGCGGAGGCGCGCGACGCGTCTTGTTGAGCCTTATCTTCCGCCTTCAGAGCAGCGCCCACCCAGTAGAGATCATACCCCGAAGGAGTTGAAGGGGAAGAGGACATAGAAGTTGTTGGGTCTAGACGCGTGCCAACCGGAGAGGGTGGAGACGAGTAGAGTGCAAGTAAACTTGGGAATTTTGTTTGGCCGCGGCAATAGGGTAGTGGCCGTGATCGTGATCGTGAATAGAGAGCAAGAGCCTCGCAAAGGGAAGGTTGTAGTATAGGTGGTTGTGGTTGTGGTAAAAGTTCTGAATACCATAAACCCACAGTCCTCGCCATTGAATAAATCAGCCCGAGCATGTGACCGACGCGTACGGTTGGACCACCCTCCAAAACAATGGACGACCCTGATTTCTGCTACCAGGTTTGTCGGTATTTCCAAAACAGGCGATTCAGGCGGGAGGTACGTCCCTCGTTCAATGGCACCGATGCTGGTTTCCATGGAAGGGATTGGACAAACACCTCCATGTTATGGAGCGGAAGGGCCGCTATCGCGTGCTTGTTCGGTGGCTACGAGTGTTGGAGGGAAAAGGAGACGCTGCGTTGACCTGGTGAGTCTGAATTAACTCGAACGCGTAGTTCAACGCGACTACTAACCTGAGGAAATCGTTTAAGCACTGCGCCTACGCAACTTCATCTAGATCCGACTCTGCGAGTGTAGATTGTGCGCCTGGAACGAACCTAATTGCTCCGAGACGCGTAGTCATCCAACTCGCGAAAAAAATAGCAATAGATCCTCCTCATTACTCGTTGATTCTGGTCATATATGGAGTTGCGAATCGGCGCTGACGATTCGACTAGCGGACTGGATTTGGATTTAGCAACCCCGCCCTCCGTTGGGTACTTCTTTGTGCCGCATAGTACAGAACAACCTAGCATCGACAGAGGTAGAGCATGTGAACGCATGTATGCGCCGAGATTTCATGCCACGTACGTGCGTTTTTTGCCACCCGTCGTGCAGTTGTCTCCTCCGCCCTCTAGGCTGTCTGCAAACCTCGCGCATTCTCTACCACGGCCCTCGCGCTCAGACCTCTACTCTGACCCCATGCTCGACCTCTGTACTCGTTACTGGTCATTCTCGCCACCCGATACCCGCACGCTGCCGTTGTCGTCATTGGCGTCCCCGTATGCGCGCATGTCGTTTTCCCTCCGAGGTTTCTCTTCAAGCCGCCACCGTGGGCGAGGGCGTCGCGTTCCCACTCTCCCTCCACTGGCCGCCTTCGATGATGAGCCAGGGATAGAGGATGTAGTGGCAGCGTGAACTATACACAACCCAAAGGAGCCGTACGCACTCGCAACCGAGTATCATCACGTTCACTCGAGTCGTCCTCTAAATTCACTCTCCGGACTAAGTATGAGTTCCCAGATGAATGACGAGATGTAGTTACAGTGTACGTGACGTGTCCTCATCCCAAGCTTGTGCACCATCTACACCCTTCACCTAGACTTCACCGCCCAGACTCGGCACCAAACCACCCCATCAAGACGCCAAAGTCTTAGTTGATTCGCCATTGTCGCCGACCTCAGCAAGAATCGACGCCCTTTTGTACAGTGAGTGAGAGTTTCCGGATGCAAAGAGGTATTAGTCGTAGTTGCGAGCATCGCGACTCGTACGCGCAAGCAGAAAGCAGAACTCAAACACACCTGTTGCGCCGCTGAACGTCGACCACCCGAGCGCTCTCTGTGCTCAAGAAGCCCGCTCTCATATCAAGAGGAGGTAAACGCAGTGCGCATCGCAGTGCGTCTGGATACCCGTTGATCAACTGGTGGATTCGGTATGATTGTCATCGACGATTCTTCCAGCTTGTGAGTATACCCGCCGTATGTCGTGAATTTCAGTCTCTTCGTAGGGCGGCGCCACGTAGATGTTCAAGAGGCATGTGGACGTGCGATCTGTGGCGCGTAGATACTCCAGGTGTGTCCAATGCGATACCCAGTCCTGACCGTCGAGAGTCGATATCATTGGAGTCGTTGATTTTCGGCGCTTGTTCAGCACCCGAGTTCTAAACTAAATAGGCAACAACCACCCACGCCACATAGCTCAGTCAAGAGGTCGGACTTTCGACGTAGTATGTTCATCCTCGACTATCGATCCGGCTTCTTGCTCTCTTACCACCATAATGTGAGTTGAGCGCTTTCGCTAGTGGTTTCAACTTTATTGGCATGTTCCATATAGTCCTTGAATTAGGCCCTGGCTGATCTCGCGTCACAGAAATCGCAAACGCTCAACTAGTTACCAGCACAGGCTGCGCGTTTGTGCTTGTAACTGGCTTCAACCGTCCGAACAGGACATTCAATCGCTAAATGAAGTTTTCTTGTGCGTAGGTCTTTGGCCCCTACCGCTCCTCATCTTGCTATTCTTGTGCCCGAGCGCCGCCACCTTCTTCAAGTCAATACAGCTCTTCGATCCTGCGATCCCATCACTGCGGCTCGAGCTGTTCGAACTACGTTGCGCGTTCTAACAATAATCATCTCCTACGCCCCCGGCGACGCGACGCAGCCAACTGCGATAGTATCTCGGCCGCGCTCCCTGGGTCGGGCGTCGAGGTGGCGTTCGTACCCGTAGAAGCCTTGCGGATGTTGCCCATCAACCTCGTCACGATATTCTAGCCGCTGGATAAGAATCCCCGTTTGTGTTCCTGCCTTCGACTTTCCCACCGATGCCTGGCTCATTCTCAGACTTCAAGACTCCAAGCCTGAGTTGCTACGACGCGGCAAGAGTTCGGAGTTAGATATGCTTGTACGCGTGGTGTCAGAAAACGACGCTTCGTACCGATATCAACGTTCTCTCAAAGTTCTACGCGTAGGGCTTGTAGACGGACGATAGCCAACGTAAAGTAGGGACAGAGAGCCGAACAGGTCGGGTTCGAGACCGTGGCTTGATGTGGGTGGGTGGTGGCGATGCACTGAATTAGGCGCTGCTAAAGATAGCATATCTGATGGTATGTCGATCTCCTGTTGAGAAGCAGCCTTACAGATTTCGTTAGCAGGGTGCGAGCACTGCGCGTTGGAAAAGCGCTAAATAAAACCATTCTCATCATGCCAATCAGACGGAGACATGGCCTCGTACTGTGCACCCCACCACTAGAAGGGTCCGGCCCAGAAGGAAGCTATGCTAATTCTGCTCCATAAATTAGGTATGCAACATTGCATTTCCTTTCGAGGCAGTGTCTGATGATATAAAAGTCGAGTTCTGGCCAAGTGCCCCCTCCTTACCCTCCCCCCACCAACAAACATGTACGCCGGTGAAGACGACAAGGCTACGCTCGATGAACCTACGAAATTTGACGATACTGCTCGTGAAGCCGACCCGCCACTCCCACCATATTCTCGTTCGCATCCTGTAGAATCAAGTAGGCATCTCGTTGAAGAATCAGTCAACTGGTTAAACGTTTCACGCGAAAACGAAAGCATCGGTGGAATGTACACAGTAGACCCACATCTCGATATTCCTGCGGCGCTCCTCACCTTACCGAGCAACAATGGGAGGAGTCGTGGCGATAAGGAAACGGAAAGGATGAACTTGGCCCTTGAGACGAAGGAGGGGGACATAGACGTCACTGTGCGTATCGTCGGCGAGAATGGGAACGTAGATGGCCTGGCTGGGAGCGCTGCGGAGATAGAGCAGAAGGTGAAGATCAAGATGCGGTCATCCAAGGGGTCCATAACTTGCAGAATCGTGCGTAATCCAAATTTCGACTTCTTACTTAGGTACCTGTGGTCGTGGTCGCTAATTTTGCGTGCCCTAGGTCCCCATCGACGAGCCGACTGACCTCAGCCAAGGCGTCACGCGCCCGAGGTTCATCGCTTACGCCTCGGCGGACAACGGTTCGGTCAACGTCTTACTCCCCCGTTCGTTTTCGGGGTCCATTTCAGCGTTCGCGGGATTATCGCCCTCGCCAAGGGGCCCGATAGAACTGTCTCCAGATCTTCGGCAAAACGCCAGGATACTGATGGACACGGATAGGAAGAGATTCTTCGTGGGGGACTTTACGCAATTCGATAAACACTCGAGCTGGGACGCGGTAAGTATCGGCGTGAGCAGCGGGAGCGTGAAGGTGGGATATAACGACGAGGTTTTTCCTGTTCCTCTCGAGGCAGAGAGAAGGCGAACTGGATGGAGAAGGATTTTTCGTTTCTTGACCGGAGAATGATAGTGTATCTATGCAGGACATCGCTATTCCTTGGAATCACTCGAGGAAGTAATCCCGTCAGCGTGGGCTGCTTTTATGAAGGGTTTACCTCCTAGATTTCTCCGATACATCTTAGAGGTCATCTACTACGGTAACTCCAACAGCCAACCGTAGTAGATGTCGACCCAACTCGCCGTGACGCGGGAGAACACTTGGCGAATTATGCTTCGAATGCCTGAAGATGTGGCTGTCACATAGAGCGGCGTTTTGTGAACATACCGATCCAGTTCACGGCGAGTACTTGAGACCACCGATCTGCACTCCAGCGTAAGAAACTACTATTCCGCAATCGAGGCGAAGGTCGACATAACATACCTGGGCCCGCAAGTGTGTTCTAAACTAAGTGCCCTGCTTTTCGAAATAATGCCCAAATAGTGCAGATTCCGAGAGGATCTGTGGTGCACTATATGAGCACTGAGGACGATTTACCCAACAAAACGGGCGTTGGGCTTGAGTTTGCAAAGCACTAGTGCTCTGTTGTTCTGCGCGAAACAAGCGCAAAAGTAAGCGATACGGTTCGGAGGGAGTTCACGGACAAATAGTGGGATATGTCTCCCAGACCTCAATCCGTGGACGCATAGTATGGTCTACATCATTATAATCGGTGTTTGTGGCCACTATTACCGCGAATTCATCTTCGCACAGCCTACGAATGCACCTATTAATGCTGACGTCGCAACGGTCTGATGCTCGGGTCAGAGAGCAGGAGCCAGTTGGACTTGGTTAAATGCCTCTTGATGAACCGTATATGATATGTAAGCCAACCGTACAAAAGGATGTCGTGTAACTACGTCGGATTGTCTAGTATATACTGATGATACTCAGAGTTTCACTGAAGATGAGGTAGACGACGCCCCCAAAGTAGATGAAGAACCACTCCTTGTGGACAAAGAGGTGACAGAGCCAATCGCAGACGAAGAGCCACGCATCGTAGCCATGGAAGTGCGAGAAGCTATGATAGATGAAGATGAAGACCCTACTATGGAAGATGACGAGGGTATACCCGTTAACGACGAGGGAACTGGTGCTGCGGAAGATGGGCCCATAGCCGACGACGAGCCACTGATTGTAGACAGGGATGTAACGGAACCAAGCCCTGAGGAGGAACCCATGGCAGATGAGGGGTTCGCCGTGGAAGAGGGTCTTGCCATCGACGTGGACGACACGAGCATAGACGAAGAGATCGCGGAAGAGATTGACACAGCAGACGTGACGGATGAAATTATGGTGCCGGTGTTGGAATCTAGGTCGGGTAACGAGTTCGATAGACATCAAAGAGTGAGTCATAGGTACTCACTGGAGCTGACTACCGTTGATTGCCCGGCACTATTGGATGAAGCACTACCACCGTTACGCTGTGACGTACCAGGTTTAGTATGTACTTGAATGCGGAGATCCATAATTGCGTACCCCTGATGTAGTCTGGTCCAGCGACCTTCGTAAGGTATTCAGCTGGGGAGCCATGAGAGAAGGATAAGTATAGCGTACCAGATAAACGTCCCGCCAAAGCAAGTGGTCGCAGCGAATTGTGACTTCGCGCTATTGAAAGGAGTTCAACCTCTAAGCGATACTATACAGTGGAAGAGTACTTACGCCCAAGTATCTGATTGGTCAAACGTGATGAGCGAACCCTAGTTGTTCAGTGAGCACGAGTCATCCCACGTTGCGTAAGGTGTGTGAACACACTTGATTATCGAACCAATATGTTTCGCTGGAAGTGTCTAGAGTCGGAGTTATGCCAGTCTTTAGCAAGGCATCAACTTCGAACTGAGTCAGAATTCCCGAAGCAGCAGAGCAAGGCCCTGGTGCCCCGCCGCCGACCATCTATATGCCATGGATTCAATACAAATAGATAATGTGAAAGGGAAAAATTACTGTGCAACCGTATCCTTTACACCCCGAATTAGCCAGTTGGTAAGTCCGTGCGTAGAACGCCAGACCTAGTGATGATGAGCCTTGCGAGACCCACGGAAATGCTTAAGCAGCAGCTTACCCAAGTTCACTGAGTATCATAGCGGAAAGTGAGCCGGATTGTGAGATCCAGCCATATCGCGTGACTCACCCATCGAAAGGTCAATCCCAGCACGGACGTAAAGCAGTGCGCTATCTCGCATGTCGAGGATGGATGTGTGGGGATTTGTAACGGGGTCTTGACCGGCGACGTTGGTATCCCACTGGCCATGGTAGTCGTACACTGTATGGATCCCTTAGTCAGTCGTGAAAGTGTCTGCCACAAATTCGACTTACACATCATGTTGATATACGACACGCTGCTAGTGATCTTGTTGATCTCGAATCCTTGGAGGAACCAATATCCCGCTGGAGCGGCTGGTGGGACACCATAAATGACCACAATCGAGGGATGAAAGGACAGGAGACGCGTACCACAAGAGATGATTTGAGTTGGGAGCGCGGTTCTTAGGTCTTTGAAGAATGCAGTAAGGTTCGGAGTATCTAAGGTGACCAAATATATGAGTGAGAGCAAGTACCGAGACATGTATCTTGAGTACTGACCAGTCGCAGGCGCGTTCCGTTCGATAGCACCCGGGTATTCTAGGAAACTAGTATTAACATAGATCGTAGTCGATGATCAGTCCTACGAACCGAAATCAATGTCTGCATGCCAGTGAATGAGCAACCAATAGTATCAGGCAGGATGATTTTAGGCACTACGCACCAATTCCGTCGACTCCGAATTCAGAAAGAAACGAAGCAACGGAGGTGATGAATGTGTTCCTATTGGACGCAGAAGATATAACAAGGGAAAATAGGTCTCGCGTCGGCTGGGATTCACTATGCGAATCTGAGAGGAGGATCAGAATGACCGTCGAGGAGCACTCACGAGAAGTCCCAGCCGCCAACAGCGATGACGACCTTAAGCTGAGGATGATTTCCTTTCTGAGCAACGAGCCGCTTCAGCAAGGGTACATCAGCGTCGTCCAGCTCTGGCCAGTATTGTTATATAAGGGGAAACTGCTAGCGAATTATATAGAGCTTACGGATCTGAAGGCCTTGAGTAATCGTCGCGAACGCAAAGTGAACGTGCGTGTATGGGGTCCAGTCAATATCGTCCGGCGCTACGTTGGTACCGCAAGGACGCCGATCGCCAAACCCAGCGTAGTACGCGACTTTGCGCATCGATCGTGAAGTGGAACACGAAGGGAGCTTTGGAGCGAAACAGTTCGAGATGCTGTAACGAGCGAGAAAAGGGTGAGTCATGAGACGCCAACGCGAAAGGACGGGGTGAATTACCAAGGATTTGGTTGCTGGAAAATACAAATCAATAGAAGCAGGGAGTGATTAAAACGTCAAACATACCTGTGTCGTGCAGAAATCACTAGTAAGCCCGCAAAATCCAAACGCGCTACAGCAAGCGTTTAGCGGACAAGTGGCGTTCTTCTCGCTTTGTGGGCCGCACTGAAGTCCGGGGATGACTCTTATCAGAATTGCGGGATCGTTAGTTCGTAACTGAGATTCAAAACAAGCTGCTCACGATATCGGTGGCGGGTTTCCCGATGATACGCACATCGTGAAGCCGACTTGCAAAGCACTGCAGCCTACAGAGGGGCAATACTTCGTGACTAACACTGAACGAGAGCCTCATGGGTTCACTTACCTTTCCATTGGAACGTCTTCGCGTTAAACGCCTCGATTTGGTCCACCGTAATGCCGAATTTCGTAGCGATGGCTACTACGATGTGGGTAATAGCACAGAAACCAAGATGCATAGACTCACCAGCACAAAAGTCGCCGGAAACGACCGTATATTCGGCACATGTACCATTGGGTGACGGCGATGGTGCATTAGAAGGAAGCGTTCCAGACGAAATGCACACTTTCTGTCCTACAAGCGAAGGATTAGACAATGTTCAGTTTGCAAACTTGTGAGAGAAGAGACGGACCAAGTTGCAGCCGTGAGCAGTCCAGGCCTGGGTTGTCAGCGGCGAACTGAGCAGCTGTTAAGCCTGCGTTCGTGTAGATATCGAAGCTGACGAGGTACCATTGCAATGAGTCCTAAAACGACGTTGAATGCTGGTTGCGAACGCACCAAGTAGAAAAAGGTTGCCCGACAGTAGCTGTAGTGCACGCTACGGCAGGAATCGCATGAGTACGGGAAAGACACAGTGTGAAGACGTCTCACTGGCACCAAAGACACCAATCGAGAGCATGGACGCTATGACGAACAGAGCCAATATCCTTGATGGCTCGCTGCTAGACATCGAAAACATGGGCAACTGCGATCGAAACTGGTACTCGAACGAAATTGGTACTTGCAAGCTTGCCCTTTATGCGACATCTATACTGTGAATATAGCCTATTGGAGTACGCATCTGATGCGTTGATAACGCAGAAGGTTTTCCGGAAGACGAAAATAACGGTCTGCGATGGACTATCGGGCCCAGTCAGTCCTCAGTCCTCGTCTCGTCACCGAGCAAGGTATATCAAGAGAATGTTTTTTGCGGGGCCCACTGCGCCACTGCGCCCTCGCCGAGAGCGTGGTCCCTTCGTCGATCGTTGTTGCCTGCTCCAGCGTGGAGCAACCTAGAACTCAGTGAACAAAAAACACAATGTGCTCGATTGAGGGGGGAGCATTACCCCAAGGGATCAGCGAATGCGACGATATAGATCCCGAAGGGCGTCTTACGATATGTTGCCGGCTAGGCAAAGAAGGAAGGTTATCAAACCGGCTTCGAAAAAGCTACTTTCGCCATTCGGTCGGCCGAGTTCGGGACACAAGGAAATGTCAGCGGCGAGCTTCCCGTTGAAGCTCCATTTACTGATATATTGCCCGCGTCGAGGTCATACAATGCACTCTTTGAGTCTGCGTTCAGAAAAGCTTGGTGATGGGATTGTATAGCGTCGACGTCGTGAATTGCAGTTCGGGGAGGATCTCTACAGCATCCGACAAGAGCGGTTCACGACTGACAGGAACCATCAAGCTTAGGGACCACCGAGGCTCGTTCGCACCGGTAGCCGCTATCTCCAACGGCCTACGATTTACTAGTAAGGAAAGAAATTGAGTCACTGTGCACAGTTCGAAGAGTACGGGTCGTGCCCCTCGGATGGGAACCCTGAAAGTTTTCATCAGGATCCAAGGGGAGTAATGGTTGGGATATCTTACTCAGCCCGAGCGTTAAGCAATCTAGCTGTGCGAATTCAATATGCTATGTTCGGGCTCGCATGATTGGGCTGGTGTGCGATATTTAGCAACGGCGGCTTTTGGTCGGCTTCGTGAAACGTCAAGACAGAAGAGAATCTGGAGTCCGACGGTCAGTCTTATCGTTGGATGTTATGATGAGGAGCGATACAGACATAGTTCAGAGAGTTCTTGCACTCTTCGAGAGTGGTAGCACACTGTTCTCAACGTAGCGAAGGAGAGGCCCCGGGCGCTTATGAGCCTTCAGGTTGTGACGTTTGAACCGTGGGACCGAAGTCGCAATGTAGTATGTGTCGTTTTGGCCACAAAAACAAACCTACAAAATAATGAATCCTGAAGCTATGCACTCCGTCAGCAAACCGATAGATGTACACGAAGGCGATACCCTAAAGTCGAGAGAACATACAGGCAATATTCAAGGAATACTTGCGTAATGTCAGCACTCGTCGTGGAATCATTGAAGTAGCCGCCTAGATTGGCATGACACGAGTGTTTGGGGTAGAGTCTTACTACTATCACGCATGGACCTGTAGGGTATCGATTTCGAATCCTCTATCAATGTACGTTCAAATGATCATCTTCGGGTGTGCCACGCGACTCGTACTGACTTGCAGAAGGAATTCGCCGTATCTATGCCGTAAATCGATAGACCAATTTGGATCATCTATCGCATGCTGTAAGGGCAACCTCAAGATGGCCGACAGCGCGAGCCTAGCAGAGGGAGAATCCAAAGTGAT
>QLOV01000787.1:0-12092 GCA_003313735.1 Pleurotus platypus | reverse complement strand
GTCGGATAATATAGATAGGGTTCTGGCCAATAAGTGATATGATGAGGTTGAAAGAAAGAGGTAGGGTGGTCCATAAGTACCAGTTTTGGGCCGACCTAACCCAGCACTAGGTCCGGAGTCAGTGGATAGAGTTTGACCGATATTCAGTAATTCGAACGAATAGGAATATGGAATCAGAACGTGAAGAATACATATGTTTGATTGGGCTCACCTACAGCGTTGCTGACTGGCTCAAGCGTTCCGACATGGCCGTTGCTTTTTGCGCGTTTATCAAGACGCCAAGAAGCGTTATTCCTACAGGACATCAAGCCATCAAAACAGCACACACCATACAATGGAGCACATCCGGATACCGCTCTAAACATGGGCGCTTCGACTTGGAAGTAGGAAGCCTTGAGCGGCCTCGGGCTTGGTTTCGTTGCTCAAAAGATTGGCGCCTGGCTGCGCACGAGGTTGGCGTCTACTTTCTTGTACGTTGGCAGACAGACGCGCAGCAGAGCGGCGTTGTCTTGTGTTGGTAGGAATGGAAGTGGAACGCGATGGCAGTTCACCGGTACTACCAGAAGCGGCCGAAGCTTACCGATGTTATGTTGCCACGTGCTCCGTTCCGGCCATAACTGTTGTTCAGGGATTCCTTCCTCGAAGGATTGATGCAATTCCTTCACGCTCATCGCTGGGCAGCTATACCTTTAGGCCTCCCGTACGTTCCGAGTTCATTGATCATCCTCGACCACATTTTCAAAGGACCCAAGTTTCTCGACATCGTGTTTCTCCAGGGAGTCACGTCTAGCGTCCGGGAGTCACTCGTACCACAGAGTGCGTTTGAGCCCCCAAACGACCGATGCCGAGGACGACGCGTCTTGTGCGCATGTACCATTTGCAACTATGGCCTTGCTCTCCAGCAAGCGTTGCGGCTCTCCGTCGCTCGCTGAGGAGGGCCAGAGAGGCTCCAAGATCGCGCTCAACAGCGTCTTCCGTATGGGGCTGGCTAGTAGGCACCAGAGGTATGCGCTCTGCGTGAATACCACATCCCGAGCTGCTCCTGATAACAACTGACGTCTCCTCAACGTCCACCTCGAGCCCCATGACAGGAAGTTCAGGCGCACTCTCCGGATGGGCGTATTCCGTATTGGCTGGCCTCCTGCGCGAGGGTGCAGCGGCGGCATCATTGCAGGGGACTTCAATCAAAGTGCCACTCTCCCTGAGGATCATGCGCTCGTCGACAGACATGAGCCTAGACCTAAAGCTTTTGGGACTCGACCAAGACACCGTCTAGATGTCGTATGTGGGCGTCCAGACGTTATACAAACTCATTTTCACTACGTCGATTAAATATCGATCGCTCAACATGCGCACCGCCCTCTTCCCCTCGCCTGTGTCATGCTCATCTTAGCCAGCGAAAAAGATTGGCCCGCCCGCCCGCTCTTGCGGCCGTAGACGACGCGCCTGCGGCTGATGCCCCAGCTGCTATTCCCTTCTAAGTATGAACGCCCCATGCAAAGGAGGTTCGTGGGCGGCTCTGAAGGCGGTTGCTTCAATCTTCCACCAGCCGTCTTGGACGTAGCGTAGTCGGAAATAGGCCTGTAGGCCGATAGACACACTGGTACTCGTTACTTTGAATGATAATTGGGGCTCTGCTCACGAACGACTCTCGCCTCGCCCAGTACGTACCCTCTCGTGTGAGCCTCGTTAGGTTCTGAGATCTGAGACACAAGTGCTAAGTCAGCAAGCGGACAAGCGATACTGACTGTGGAAAAGGCCTTACTTCTTGCCCATAGGTTAGCAGAAGTTACCACGCACCTTGGATTCCCTATGCGTGGCCCGTGACGTCGGCCCTTCGAACTTACTTCCCTACTACGTCCACCTTGTCAAGTCTCGAGGTAAAGCCAAAGACAATGTCACCAGAAAAAGTATACACGCTTTCCATGACTCCAAGTACGCGTCCATGTAACGCGAGCCCGGAAACAGTCAAGGAGGGCGCCCGAGGGCGACGCGTCTTCTCGATCCCGTTGCTGAAGAAATGATTGAGTGATATTATGTTTTTGGACGCGAACACGTCGTTCGTGATATCCAGCTCGTGGTGAGTGTTGTTTGATATCCGCATATTGTGCCTCGAACTTCTGAACATTCCAACTCATTTAGTCTGTTGCGCTGGCTCGTCTTACCTCCGGCGTATATCGTATGGTTCAAACGCCAAATGGAACGTTCGCTCGTCGTCACTACGGGCCTAAGCTTGAGGCTGGCATCGATCGTCGCCCAGCATCAGGATCGGCCATGGAGGTGCTCCTATATATCAAACTTACAAGAGTCAAGACATCTCTAATTCATGATTCGTTGCCCTGATTCGACCTTCCTATTCGATGTTCTTACGTGTCAGAACACACTCATCACTCGTATATGTGATTTCCGTTCCCGCATTCCTCATTCCGTGGATATGATACGATAAGCTCGCCTCCCATACAGAAGGTCCGCCCGCCACATGCTACACGCTACATAGATCGTCCCATTGGTGTGATGCATTCCGTTACTCGGTGCGTTTTCCGCTCCATTCCATGAAAAGGATAATATGCTTACCATATGTGTCTCCCCTTAATGTACACTATGCTCTTTCGTGCCAGCGTTACGAGCGCATGACGTCCTGGCACACCCTGCGCGCCGGCTCGACTCTCGGACCGCTGGCTCGCGTTCGCGTTCGGCAAGTTACCTGCTTCATCCATCGTCTTTGTACGAGGTTTCCAATCTCCGATTTTCGCCTCGTTTGTTCTTTTCGCATGAGCGTGGGGCGTGGAGACGCGTATGTCTTCTGTCTTCTGACGCCTGCAACCCAGAGCCAAAAGGCGGATCAGCCCTCCTTTGTGCACACTGCAGATTGCGCCGGCGGCGAGGGTGCTGCGCATTTTCGCGTGTTCTTCTGTTCATTTCCTCGGAGACATAGCAGGTGCTAATGCAAATGGTGGTTTCTGTGCCGGCTCGTATCTGGTGACACTCTTGGTCTAGAATAGATCGTCGGCGGGTACGTTGTCCAGCGCATTCCACGAACTTCAGCGAGGGAAATATGCTTACCACATATACAGTCTCGCATGCACACCTCTCGTCCATTTCGGGTGTCTGTTCGGCACCCTGTCAGATACCGGCGGAGGCATCAGCCCGGATTTTGGACCGTTGGTTCGCTTTCGCTGAGCCGCTCTACGCTCTTCCCCATTACTCATGCATCATGCACATGTCCCAGCTCCCCATTCACCTGGCAGATGTGTGTGGTGACAATAGACGTGAGGATACCTGGAGACGCTTATGCATTATGTCTTCTCTCTTCTCTTCTGACGTGGCCGCCCAACTCAGAGCCAAAAGGCGGACCACCCCTCTTTTGTTCGTGGAGAATGATATGTGTGTGTGCGCGCGTGTGTTCTTTGCTTCATTTCCTCGGAGACAGACTTCTTCCCACTTCTGATTTCGCTGCCAGGAGTGATTCGCACCGGCCATCCATCCCCCTGCTCTGTGCGTTCTCTGAATTCTCTGTTTCTGTCTCATGATGCACGGCGCATGATGCATGATGCATGTGGGCGATACCGTGGATAGTGACTAGTGCTAGTGCAGTCGATTCCTACGATAAGTCGCGAGACTGCCATTCCGGTATACGTATGTATCAATCTGTACGGGCGTGTTCTGGTAGTTACTGCAGACACGTCAATTTAGCGCATGCGATGCAGTGGTAATTCGCTCCGATTCGGCGCGGCGCAGATCCGCCGCTACACGCCTTCGCCGCGCTGCTGGCTCGTCTCGGTTTGCAGTGCTCGGAATCTGGAATCTGGAATCTGGATGCGTCATTGCGTGTGTCCTCCGGCGCACCCACTACTGGGCGGGCTCATGTTCTTGACGGTGATACTGATGCATGATGGGCAACGGGCGTGGAGATATCGACCGAAGGAGCAGCCCGGTTCATCTGATTCGCCCACCCTCCGCGCTGCCAGTGGTCTCGAGATGGATAGCGGATATCGACATAGGTGTAAGTATGTCTCTATTTCCGTGCTAGCTGTTATATATTATCCTCGCGGTGATACCAAGAAGAACTGATCCGACTCAAGGTAGCTAGCTTCCTCATCCAGCGGGTGCTACACCTCGTTCCTGCGGGGCCTGGAATGAATATTGAATATTGAATAGTGCATATTAACGCTCGGCGCGCGTGAAAAACGCTGGGACGCAGCCGTGCGGTCAATATACCGAATTTCAGGGCATGGCGTCGGCGACCACTTCATCAGATTCCAAGCATCGCGATGATTACCTTCGAAACACGCTGCCGCGCCAGCGCGAACGGACGATCAAGAACATGCGTCTGCTCACTACCAGGCATGTGCTGGCACGTTGTTCGTTGTTCGTTGTTCGTTGCTCATTGTCCGGCACGAGCACGATTGAGAGGACCATTGTACCGGTAGAGCTTGATAAATGTTCTGCAAAGATCGAAGAACCTGACACAGTTAAGTCAGCTCGAGTGTTCAGATCTCAGATGTCAGTCCACGATTGGGCTGCGGCGGCCAGGAGCGGCAAAGCATGTGGAAAATGGGGAGGACGGGCATGCGAGAGTACGCGAGTAAGCGAGTATGCGATTTGCTTGCTTTGGAGTATTGCCAAGTTTCTGAGTCTCACGTTCTGCGATCGTTTCACGCGCAGCAAATATGGTCTATTAGGATTAAGATATTGACGAACGGCCATTTGCTATGCTACGGGTGAGACCGACAGCACCCACGGGACACGCGGATGACTGATAGTCGAGCACGAGTTGAACGTTGACGTTGAGGACTAAGCGACGTGAAAACCACCGTCAGAATAAGGACGTCAGACCCCACACATTATGGTGTCTATCACCTTTTAGCCTTAGCCTTAAGCAGACTCGTCGGCGGGAGGAGCCTCGGCCTCAGGGGCGGGCTCGGCAGGAGCAGCAGGAGCAGTCTTCTTCTTCTTCTTCTTGTCGGCGTCCGGGTTGGCGAGGACGAACACAGCGGCGAACGCGAGGACGAGGAGTGCGACACGCATTGTGGGAGGTGGGCGACGATAAAGCCTATAGATCGCACCTCGAATTAGTGCCAGGAAGGGAGAGAGAGAGCAGGGAGAAGGAGGGCTTACTGCTGGTAAGTGGCTAAAAGTTTGCTGGGGAATTGAGGCATGCGGGGGTGGTTTATATATCGTTGGAGGCGCGGCGTGAACCCGTCAGCATCCTATCATTCTTTCCGCCGCACACGATGGCGAAGAGCGCCAAGGCGCACCATGCCCCCTGTCTCAGCGGCGCGTCTGAGATCTGAACGCTGGCCGAATAATACGCAGGCCCGCAACGCGTTATATACGGCCTAGTAATTATGATTGGCTCTAAGCACGCCGTGGACCATTTGAGATGTTTGAATTGAAGTAGGCGGTGTAAACGGACGTCGCTATGATATATGATGGCTAATCATGAATAGGCCGAGGTTAGTACAAACTGAGTGCTGCGCATGGAGTTTGCGTGCCGGTTACGCGTCGCTGATGGACTATTGCGCGACTGTGAGGTCAGTACTCAGTACTGCTAGACGCAGAGGTTCTGACAATGCGGCGTACCAGCGACCGAACTAGTAGACTACTGCCAGAGTTTTGAGACGGGGCATCCGCCGCCTTGACCCAAAGTCGGGGTAGGTGTAATTGGAATCGAATGAGCAGGAGGCGGCAGGTCATCGATCATCGATTATCCGTTGATCGACGCAAGATCGACGTGGTGAGTACGCGTGTGCCAGTGGTGAAAGGATAGGCGCCTGATTCGGAGCGGATACAGTGGCTGTGCACGGAAGCTCCTTGCTTTTCTCATCAATCGTCGTCTGGGCTGGCATGCTTTGAAAAGCGATGAAAGCGATAACGGCGGTAACGGCAATGTGTCTCGCTCACTAGACGTGCTTTCCTGGGATCAACCTGGATGAAATAATCTCTGGCCCGGGCCGAACGAGAACTCAGGCAGTTGGTGTCCTGGTTTTCGTACGTATACGGTGCTTGAACATATTCAAATCGAACGTTAATGTACCCCTTGAACTAGGTCCTCTACAGGTTCTTCGGTGAAGAACCTGTGACTTCAAATCTAAATGCACTTAACGGATGATACGGGAATCGCAAGCCATTTCCACTCCATTTCGCATCACCCCCGACTCAGCGCGTTCTTTTCTTCACGCCTACGCATTTACCCGGTGGGATCCAATCACCTTTCATTCTGGGTCCTGCGGCGCCAGGACTGTACCCGCTGTTCATCTTCCCAAGTATACAGTCTCAAGATCTCCAGGGCGACGGAGTAGCGTTGAAGTATGGACCAACCCCTTGACTGAAGGCGCACGCATGAGTTTCTCGCCTCCTTCTGTAGGCACTGTGTTGACCTACCGTCGACGGCCCTTACCGCTTGCTGCTATCCTCCACGGTATGAGGGGGACGATCGGAAGACATCAGATTCTTCGCAATCCTCCTAGTTCGTAACTACAGTGGCACCGGGTGCCGCCGGGCCGCCGGGCCGCCCTCGAGTGCTGGTGATATTTGCCAAAATGAAGTTGGCGTCACGTTGGCTTCACGTATTGCGCTGCTGCTCGAGCCAACAGCATTCGGTAGAAAGCCCTATTCATGTGTGTCTTCTGCCTTGTTTTTTCTTTACCCCTTGGATAACGCGACGTGGATTCAGCGCCAGCACCAAAAGCGAGGCAGAGCAGGGTGACCGCTCCACGTTCCACCCTCTTCGGACTCGCACTCAGATCTCAGAATCCAGTCGGAATCCACTGCTAGCGCGTTCATTCGTTCGGAATGCTCTCTCTGATTTGGTCTTTTCGTATACGTTTCTGGCTTCTGTTTTATCCCGAGGAGGCGAACGAACCCCGAATCCCGATTCCCAATTCCCGGGGTGGTCGATGCTACGAAACCCGATGCTACGACTGTCGACTGTCGACGGGAGTGGGGGTGGGGGCGGGAGCGGGAGGGTTGGGGTGGGACGATCGCGCGAGCATGTCGCGCAGTAGCGAGTATCAATATCAGAATATCAGAATGTCAGAACGACCGCTGTATGACTATGACTATATGATTATAGACTGTATACCTATATAATGTATTATATTTTATATCAGAACGAGAACATGGGACGTTCGCCGATGTCCCACAGCGCACAAGCACTCTGATAGCGCACAACGCCGGCAGATCCCAGACGAATTGTGCGTTCAGGCCTATAGACCATACGAATATGAATACACACGGCAGATAACTCACTCACGCTTACACTTACACCGAGCATCGAGCATCGAGCAATAAGCAGTGTCAGCGAGGGTGCCAAGGCATGAAGGCATGAAGGCACCAACCCGACGCCAGACCGCCCGACAGCGACAAAATACACCATCAATACGCATGCACAGATCTAGAGCATCCATTCATTCGAATTCAGAATGGCATGCTGGGATACTGGGATACGCGTCAGCAACAGCAGCCAATACACCATACACACTGTTCATTAATCATTACGCACCAGCTTACTCGATCACCGGCCACCGAAGGACAGGCATGCATGATATGGTCTCTCGATATTCGGGAGGCGGAGCCAATCGGCGCATATCGTTGGCAGATCGAGGGGAGGAGGGGTGTGGTGCTGGGTGACAGTGCCGCCGGCATCATGCTCAGGCAGCATGGGCACCAGGGCGGTTTGGACTTCGAATTTCGAACTTCGGGCAGCACGGGGATCCTCGCATCATGATAAACTTGTAAACTGAACGAGCGATGGGCGGGGATAGAGATAAATACGAGCATACGGGCGCCTGGGGTTACACGTTACAGCTGTACAGCTCTGCAGTCGTGTAGGGTGACTGACGAGTCTCGTGCAGCCCGAATCTGGCGCACGCACGACGGACGACGGACGACGCGACGCGCGATGGGGTCGTGCTGACATCCCAACTCGTGCCATCGCCTAATTGTGCACGCCCTGCCGACCATCGTCTCCCATCAGTCCCAACATCCCCATCCCCAACATCCAACATCCAACATATTCGCCACACTCACCACTCCCTACTCACCATACACCATACTCCCCATAATCCCCACTCACCATCCTCCCCATACTCCCCACACGATACCGCAATCGACCATCCATGCACCTGCACCCGGTCGACAGGATTGGGGATTGACGGGATTGACGGTATGCACGATGTAAGTTACAGCAATCAGCACTCATGTTGTCGGCTTGCGGTCCGGCGTCGATTATCATGCTTGTTGTCTGTTTCGTTTGCGTGGGTCGTTGTGCGTGGGTCGTGACGACCTGACGGCTTGATGAGTTGACAACCTGACGATGGAAAACATACCGCTTTCACATATCACATACCGCTTCCACATATCACATATAACATACAAACAAGAGACACGAACACGACAACAAACATAGGACCATAGGAACAGGAACATAGCATAGGAACGTATTAAGGAATAAGGAGAAGGTCGCCACCCGTCCATCCATCCGCACGCACACGCACCCTCGCGAAGGTGTCACCGTCCGGATTCCTCACCATGCTCACCTTCGTTTTATCTCTTACCTTCGTTCCAGTAATTAGCAACAATCGCACAGTCACTGCTCCAGCTACTCAGCTACTCACACTTCCGATATTCCGTTATTCCATTATTCCGTTTTCGTTGGCATTTCATTATCCCAGCTATATATATTCTCGAGCTCTCGAGCTCTTATTGGAACTGCCGTGTGGAATAGCCGAATAGGTGTTCGATCCTCGGAGGTTTTATGTATGCGCTTGGTCGTTGGTGATTGGTGATTGGTGATTGGTATGTCCGATATGCCTCCACTTCTACCATCACTTTCGTCACGAATTTCACATACGCATCTCTGTCTTCCACACACCGTCACGAATTCCGCATATCATACTCACATACTCACGTTCTCACATATCATACTCACATAACATATCATCACGGCCATATCCATATGTCGCCATATGTATGCTGTACATGGCGTACGAGATGCCGTACACGTATCCTGTATGTGAACGCATATGAACGTATGAGCGCATGTGGGCGCACATGAGCGGAAATAGGACTCGGGATATGTCGGGATATGACGAGAGATGTCGAGAGATGAGGCATATGTTGGTGCGTTCACATGCATTTCCGAGAGGTTCGCATCGCATTCATCGAGCCTGAGAGTCGAGCTTGAGGGATGTATTCTGTCTGATACTGATACCGCGGCGACGAGTGGAACATATGATAACATTCGGTATGATACGAAAGGACAACGAGGGGGATGAATCATGATACACGGACGGCGCTTGCATTCTCTGGATTTAGGCTGGGTATTCGGTGTGTTGCGTGGAGAGTGTGTTGCATGGAGAGTGTCGTGTGGCGTGTCGTCCGGGGTGTGCAAACATAGCATATACCAAACAGAGTCGGGCGAGCCAGAGTGTGATCATGATAATCGCCAATCAATTTCCTCGATAATTAATTCCGAGAACAATGAAAAATAATAGCAGTAATTATATAATCCAGAAAATGGACCGTGGGGTGCGTCACCTGTTTCCGTATTCGTATATTCGTATTCGAGTCTGATTATGTTTGTTGTATTCCTGTTGTCTCAGCGGCTGGATCGCATTAGGAAACCGGGCAGCTGGAAGGAGATGGGATCGGATGGGGATGGGGACGTCGCTGGCGAACATTAGAGTTTTGGCTGGCAGTGCGAATCACCCCTTGCTTGCCTGGTTCGGGTTCGCTTGTGCTGCACTTCCTCGCTCGTCACCTGGTTCTGTTCTCTCCTCGGCAACCAACCCAACCAAGCCGCCCGTTCGCTCGCTCTGCACGATTCGAGATGGTGATGAAGATAAATGGAAAAGGACTGGCTGCAGAGAAAGCGAAGATCGAGTGCGGATACTCATAAGGTGACAAGGTGACTCCATACCGCTCTCTCCCTCTCTCCCTCCGTTACAACACACACACAGACACACTGAAGGGAGAAGAGACGAGTGTCCCTGCGTCGCTTAGCCCGCCGCAGACCCCGACATAATACCGACGACGCCATACTCTCTTCGCTCAACACCACTACCACCAACGACCCAGGCAGCTATGCCCAACTCGGCGACCTCGACGCCACCACCTCGATCACCCCCACGATCGCCACCAAACGCTAGCACGTCTCCGAACACGATGTCCACCTCTCCGTGCGTATTCTCCTTCCTTCCTCTCTCCCCAAGTATTCCTCTCCCTCCACTAACATACGCTCCCTGCCACTTCCACTCCTTATTCCGCACCTCCGTTATGGCGACTCTAACGAACCTTGCTCTTACAGGAAACTAAATGCGAACAGCGGCGGCGCGCTGAAACGCAAGGCCGGGGCGGTGGACAGCGACGCCGACCCCGAGAGCGAGGACGAGCTCCTCGACCACGACGCACATCCTTCCGCTGCACCGCGCCCGCACTCCTCCCACTCCTCCGCGCGCTCCAACAAACCTCCCTCCTCAAAACCTCCGTCCTCAAAACCTCCGTCGTCGCCCTCCAACACCAAGAACGCGGTCGGCAAGCCCGCTGCCGTGAAGAAGGAGTCGAAGGAGGCCTCCGAGAAGGGTGCGGCAGCGCGGAACGAGTACCAGGACGGGCACATCGTGTGCGAGGGGTGCAAGCGCCAGGTGCCCTTCCGCGACGACGCGCCCCACGCAGAGGGCGCCTTCACGGTCAGGCTCTGGGAGAGTCATTTCAAGACTTGGTGCGTGTTTCCTCCGCTCCTCTCCTTTGCATTTTCGATTTCGATTCGTTTTGGTTTTGCTATTCTACTTCGTTTCGATGGTGCTTTACTTTCTTCTACGTTCCTCTCCCTCCCAACTTTCCCAACTTTCTTCCTCCCAATTCCATGCCCCCATTTCGCGTGTCTCGTGTGTTTCGTGGCGCGGAAACATGGCGTCTTGACATCTTACATCTTCCATGTTATTATGTCATTACATGTTATTCTCCGAACGCGCGCTACCAATACCAGTACCCCATTCTCAGAGCTCTTGGCGCCGTGCCACCCCTCCACTCATTCACTCCTTGTTGATGATTCTCGGACTTTTTGACATTCATTATCTCGGTGGCATGGCAGAATACAGGATCCAAGATACAGGATACAGGATACAGGATACCACGTGTCATCCCTAATTCGGGAGGTCCTCGAGATCTGGGTATGCTGTGCTGTGCGCCGGAGACATGTTATTCGCGGCGCGCGTGTTGTTTTGTTGGCGTATATGTTCCGTCTTCGGAATCGATGATTTTATGATTTTATATCGTGTATTGGGTATTGCATTCTATTTCTCCCTTTATCCTCATTTCTCCTCATTGTCCTTTCATTTCCTTTCATTTCCTTTATTCGCATTTATTGGAACGTAGTGCTCACGCCTCGCCACAGCACCGCCATGGCCTCTGCCTCACACCAACAATCAAACCTATCCCCACACCCGCCCTCCCACGCACAGTCAAACCCGCACGCACAGTCACAGTCGCGGTCCCCAATATCGAGGGGCGAGCGGGATATAGATCGGCACGAGAGGGATATGGATGAAGACGCGGACATGCACGATGAAGAGATGCACGATAGAGAGATGCGGGACCCCCGTGGACCGCAAACTCGGGGCCAGAGAGACCAAAGAGACCAGAGAGACCAAAGAGACCAGAGAGACCAAAGAGACCAGAGAGACCAAAGGGAGGAGAGAGATCAGAGAGAGGAGAGGGATCAGAGGGAGCCCGCCCGCGCCCGCGTGTCGCGTCCGCGCAGGGGCAGTGAAAGGAGCGGGAATGGACTTGGGGGAGTAGGTGCAGTAGGTGGAGGTGGACTTGGGGGAATTGGCGGATCAGGTGGATCAGGTGGGCTCGGGGGATCAGCACACCCATCGCTCGCCGCGCTCGCGCACCAGGCGCACCACCCGCCGCATCCGTCGCTCCCTCTGCCCGCGATGGCCGCGATGGCGCCGCACCCCGCTACACATCTTAGCCCCCACGCACCCAACACCTCCCACCCTCATACAAACAACCCCGCCAACACCAACAACACCAACAACGCCCCCCGCGCCAACCCCACCAATCCCTCCCACCCCTCTCACTCC